>APFE031472683.1:0-84553 GCA_000404065.3 Pinus taeda
TTCCGAGATCTACAGTCTTTCTTTAGGTGTCCTTTCTTTCCGCATTTCTAGCACACTATCCCTGATCTGGACTTGGATGTGCCTTTCCTTGATTTACTGCAATTTCCTGAGCTCTTTCCTCTTTCCATTTTTCTTCCCCTAGACTCTGCACTCAAAGCATTACCCGATGTCTCACCGGAGCTTTTCCGTTGCATTTCCTCGCTAAGGATAGCACCGACAACATCATCAAACTTTAAAGTACTAGATCCAGAAACAGAGTTACTAATGGCCATTACTAAACCATTCCAACTCTCTGGCAATGAGCACAAGAATAATAGAGCTCTAACTTCATCATCAAAGTTTACCCCTACAGAACATAACTGACTTGTAACAGTATTGAAATCATTTACATAGTCTACAAAAAATCCACCTTCCGACATCTTCATATTAAATAATCATTTCATAAGAAATACCTTGTTTGAGGTCGAGGGTTTTTCATATAGTTTCTCCAACGCCTTAATCAAATCCTCTGTAGTTGTTTCCTTCGAAATTTTGAAGGCGACCGACGCTGCGAGGCACAATCATACTATTTCGAGTGCCTTTCTATCGAGAAGGTTCCATTCTTCATCTGTCATACCCGTCGGCATCTTTGCTTTTCCGCCCAATGGTAGGTACAGATCTTTCTGATACGATAATCTTCCATCTGCATTTTCCACAGCGAGAAGTTTTGGCTGTTAAATTTCTCGACCCTAAACTTACCATCTTCTGCCATTGCTCCCACTCGAACGAGGAACCCTTCTTTCCTGCAAGTTTATCAGCCAAATAGACCTTCGGCTCTGATACCAGTTGTTAGGAAAATTATTATATTATGGAGAAATGGAACACATAAAATATTGCAGGAATATAAACACAGAAACATGCATAAAACAAGATAGACACAAATATACGTGGTTCACTAGTTTGGGCTACGTCCACCTTGAACAGCCAGTCCTTCCTTTCTATTATCCAACAAAATGAAGAGACACAACCTACAATAGATCCATTGTAATATCCTCTGTTTTCTCTCATAGTCTCACCTCTCTGTTTCTCACTCAGAATACATGTGTATTACACAACCTCAAATACAATGCCCTCATACAAAGAGAGGGGTTGCCTTCTAGGGCAAAAAACCCTAAACTAAACATAAGTTCTACCGTCAAATCATTCACCTAATGAACGACCCACATTGACTAGAAATTACAATACTTTTACAAGGTAATTTTACATCTATTTTTAGCTTCGGGGGCACTGCCCCCGAACCCCCGCCAAGGGACCGTTAGCCCCAGACCCCCTAGCTTGGGGGGATTGGCCTCCCCGACCCCCGCAGTGCGGACAACTCCCCCACGCACCCCCCCGCATGGAGGGGTGTACAAACTTCCTTGGGTATACATCCGGCTAAAACAAAGACCTCTAAAAAATCATGCTCCACACTCAACATTTCAACCTAGGGACCCATTGATTCTACCAAATCTCATAGACATTTATAACCCATTAAACAAACAAAAAGGGGATAAATTCTATGCATACCCAACTTTAACCTCATGTTTAACATGCATGCTAGGCATGCATTCTAGACAAATGTCTATTGCAACAAATGGATTTGAACTATCCGAAAATAAATTACTAGTTCTTTTTTTATCTAACTTGAAGAATTTACTCTCCAATCCTACAATGAAGGCTTGGAACCTAGACTATTACTGGTTTCATGTAAGAGAAACTCAAGTATAATTTGTTTTAGTTATGTCTCTTTTAGCGATTGTTTTGACACACACACACACACACATGCACGCACACACACACACACACATACACACATGTGATTTTATTTAAAGGAAAGTCATGTATGTATGCTTCTCTTCTTGAAAGCAGACACATATGAAGCCTGGAAAATGTGAACAATTGGAATATATATATAATATATATATTGGTGCTATAATAGGAAAAAAAAGGAACAAGATATGTTTGAAAAAGAGATAATAAACCCTGAGAAGGAAAAAATAATGGAGTTCTCCCTAATGGAGTCACTACTTGTGTGATAGAGAATAATCCCGCATTTACCGGGGTCAAACCAATGGCAACGTGAATAGAATATAAGCTAATCAACTTTCTAAATTTAGTTATTGTATCAAAGATACAAAATATAGATGAGGAAGAATACCCTTAGCTATTTTTTTTTTTAAAGTAAATATTTTCTATTCCTTCAAATTAGAGATATACATACATGCCTTCAGAAGTTTGTTCTGGTCTGCCACTAGGGAAACTCTAACAAATAGAGAACTTCGATGATTTCACTATCCCAAACTAAAGGGTTATGATCAAAGTCATGAAACATAAATATTGTGCTTAAGAACTTGGCATTTAGGGCCATTTCTGAGAAAAAAGTTATTGAACTTAAACATAGAAATAAAAAATATGACATCTATGTAAGACATTCAACATGACTTATCAGAGTTGATGGGTTTGACCGGAAAGGCTCCTTGTTGCAACTAGGGGAGAAACTAGAATCAAGAGGAATTCCCAATTACTTCTTTAAACACCTGATCCTTAGATGCATTGATATAATGTGCGTCTGCATATGGTTCAGGGTTTTGAGGATTTCCTCCTTGATTTCATTTCTATCAACTAAAACTCTCCCAAGAAGAAATTTCAAATGCGAGTAAATATCCATAGTGTACATGTATTTGTTGTAACGACCTCTAGTGTACCCTGCATCTCGAACCTAGTCTGTCATCTCTAACAAAACCTCTGTATCAGTGAGAGTGCACCTTTCATAAGCTAATTCCCATTTTTCCTAAGTAATTTCCTCCTGACCATTTGAAGGGTGAGTTCTTGGCATCTAGATGTATGGATATCAACTCACATTTTTGCGCTTGAATGGCCACCTTCTTGGTAGTATGTTGCACCTTGACATACCCTTGCTCTCTAATGGGGCATTATGCTTGGTAGTTAAGATAATGCGTCAAAGGTATTAACAAGATGCCACCTGGAGCTACAAATGACTGGTGTTAACTTCTAAGAGAACATGATTAGATTTATGAGGGCATGACTATGAATTTTGATGTGTATGAGAGCCCTATTCAGCATGAAGAATTCAACCACACGAAGGTCTTAGAGTGCCCAAACCAAATTAGCAAGCTAATAAAGCATGTTATTGTTATGGGTGATGAGCTCTGGTATTGCAACAATAATGTTACAACTCCCAAGGCTACCAACCTTAATTTATAAATCTGGGTCTCGTTCAAACTTTAGAGGTGACAATTCTATATGCATAGTAAGCAAAGTTTTACCTAAGTTGATCTAAGACAATGAATCAAACTAAGGTGTACAAAGACCATTTTTCAAACTTAAAATAAGGTAGTTTACTTAATCTAACTTTGCAAGAAGGGAAAATATTACTTTTCCTGTTGCATAAGAGAAAATTCTGATCTATTTGCAAGGAAAGAAATACTTTGAAAGGAAACACTTATCTGCTGCAAAAAATAAATGACAAGAAAATAAACCTAATCTAGTTGCATGAAGTAAATACCATGAAATCACCCTAAAACTACCGCATTCAAAGTAAATCCTATTCTAATAACAAATCCTATCCATTACTTCAAGAAATGCCAATGTAAATTATTTCTGTGCTATCAAATTTATGAAGAGAACAACTAACCCTAATTGTAGAAATAAAATTACATTGAAGAAAATAAGAGTTATAAGAGGTTTCTGATCTTCCTCAAGCTTGTTCCCAAGGCCCAAAGTACATTGTGGAGGGATAAGAAGCAAAAATTAGGCTTACAAAGCAATTTTGGTCAATTCTAGTGGATTTTGTGAGGTGCTACAAGATGTTCCAAGACTTCTACAAGATGTTATAGGATGACCTGTATTGCTAGAAGATTGCATCTGAAAGAATTCCAAGGGTTTTAAAAGTGATTTGAAGGTGGGGAAAGATGGTAGAAGGTTGGGGAAGAGTGTGGAATACCTTTTCAATCTTAGTGTAATGCCTCCTCCCACATTTACCCACTTTTACAATATTGTCAGGGTAAATATGAGC
Organism: Pinus taeda; assembly: GCA_000404065.3. Classification (NCBI taxonomy): domain Eukaryota; kingdom Viridiplantae; phylum Streptophyta; class Pinopsida; order Pinales; family Pinaceae; genus Pinus; species Pinus taeda. The sequence goes on from APFE031472683.1 coordinate 4,055, forward strand.
TGAGTGTCACTATGATATGACCCGACCTCCAATTTCCAATTATGGAAGTGGGGTCGACTAAGTGACAAATTACAACCATCCCTTAGGGACTACAGACCACTCAATATCCTACAAACCACCCCAGATGATCAATCCCTGAAGTGGAACTCTTTTTCATAATAGAAACTCCCCAGCCACACCCATAACACTGCATGCATGCTGTTCAAAGGCTATAACCACTCGCATAGTCCTAAATACTAGTGGTTAAGACCCAAATTCCTCAATTTAGTGCATTCAGTCGCAAGATCTATGACACTCTTTTAGGAAATCCTCTAGACCACCACCAGACCACCGCCCATAATTGCCTGTAACTTTCCAAAATCATGACAATAAGGATAAAAATGATAAAAAACAAAACTTGAGCCAAATCTTGACCAATACATGCCTAATGCAAGATACATATTTCATCAAACACATGACAAAAATATAAGCTACAGGTCATGAATGCATATCTGATCATAAACTTCTAAACTTCATCTGAGAATCACCAAGAAGGCTTTATTCCTTCTCAAGCTAGCTATATTAATGCATGTTAGCCCATGCATTCATTAACCATCCAATAACATATCAAATCTTGAATAAGGGCCATACCTAGAGCACATATTAAAACCACGCATATAATCAACATATAACCATAATATAAAATATGATGAATAAGCCATAAGATCACCATAATAATAAATATAAGTGCTCATAGATCACAATAGGAAAATAGCTCATATTAACATATGAAAATGCCAACCAAGTTAGGGACTTCACATACTACCCGACCATAGATTGAGCTGAACCAAATCTCTCTTTCAGCCACACACGTGCACCATGTTCCAAACATGAATGTGGAATCATAAGGGTTAAACCAAGATAAAACCAACCAGGTCTTCTAGAAGCCAAACCACTTGTCCCCTCAACCACAATGATTTCATCTATATGGTCCAGAAATCACTAACATTAACTAGATTGGTCTTCATCCAAGTTGTCCAAGGCTCCGGGAACTAGCAACTCAACCTACAACTTCCAGGGAACACGAGTTGTTTCAAGGCTAGAAAGCATTTGTCCCAACTCATAGGCTCCAGGGACTAGTAAGTCAACCCACATCCTCCAAGGAACTTAAGTTGTTTCAAAGCTCTAGAGAATTTTTTCCAACCCACAACCATAGGAAACTTGAGAACCAATCATAAAAACCAAACGGGGAACCCATTGCACCATGGCTATTTAGGAAATGGTGAGGCAAGGCAAAAACTACTGTCAATCAAGGAAAATCTCCATGCAAATGACAACAAATAACCAAGGAATCACATGCATATATCATGCATCCAAAATCCAACATGCTAAATCTCACATGCACACTCTTCCCTGCAATCCACAACTAATTTCTGTCCTTACTTGTTGAAGTCGAAGCTTCCTCTTGCGCACCCTTTCTTTCCTTTTTGGTCTGTCCAAGTGCTTGTTCTTTCTCGTTTATTGATCCTGATAAGAAAATGAGCAAAAGGCATCAATTGATTCTCAAGTGCCTTTTTACCATTGATGTCTCATTTTTCTTCATTTTCCCTCTAATTTCCCTTGCATGCAAATTTGTGTCTCTTCACCTTCCTTTTCTCCTATTTTCCTTTATTTTCATAATTAAATGCCAATTATTGCCTCTTTGTCTTTGCTAATTTCCATAGCCATTATTAAATGACAAGTGATATCCACTATAATGTTTTCCCACCTTTCAACTTGGAATACATGTCCCATGACCTTGGTCTTATTTTTATTTACATGGAAAATCAATTAGGGGTTGTTACAAACCCCTCCCCCTTGAGGGAACACCATCTTCGATGTTCAATGACACTTATAACTAGAAAAACATGCTGCCCATGGATCTTTATAAAACAACTTGATGCAACATTTACATCATACCAAACAACTGCAACCATGAACACCATACTGCTTATTGGAGCTTTATAACACAACTCGATGCAATATTTACAATGACAACACATATACTTATGCACGATTGATCTAACCAATAAATAAAAGGATACAATACCTACATCAACAATAAGGGAGTCGAGAGGGTCACACCTCCACCCTCAAAAGTAGTACTAGGATTCACCTCCTTCCCATGAAATCCATAATCCACTGCCAAAATCAAAGTCCACATCCAATGTCTAGCACTACAACCCTTACACTACTGGTTCTCTTAGTGAACAATTACCAACTCATTGTTCTAGGGTACAATCCCAATGTGCTTATGATTCCATCTAACAATGCTAATGACCAAAACATATTTATTCTCTGACCTTCCCTTCTCTGCTACAATGGCCCTACTCCTAAATGCTTTACCAACACACCGTTGCATGTTCCAATTCCTTTTACTACTTATGCTAATTCTCTGGAAGCTAGTTTCAACCACCCAAACCAGGCATTTACATGATTTCCTGTATCAAGCACATAATTCCATTAGACAAAAGGGATTGAAATAAATTCAAATCATACCTCATTGATAACTTGTCAATAAGGTACGCTCGTAATTCTGTTTACTTCATGTCATGACAAGTCAAATTAGCTCTTTGATCAAGTAATCATGTACAAATATATCACATACGGTTAGCTCAAAAATCAACCATCATAAATTAGAATCATAGATTATGTGCATAATTAAAAACTGAAATAAAACACTAATACTTATCTTTCAAATGGTTCTTTTCTTATGCCTTTGTTCTTTGTTCTTTCTGTACACACATAAATCAGTTTCCGAACCCGAAAAACTCCCAATGCCTTCTCCTCTCTTTAACCATGTACACACACTGGTTCGGTTGCCAACCCGATAAGTACCCAATGCATTCTCTTCTCTTCTCTTCCATATAACCAACAAGGTTTTCTAGAGACCATACTGTCTCAACCCTTAATATCAACAACAAGGGTGTCAAGAGAATACAATGTATCAACCCTTAATATCAACAACTCAAGGTTGGTCTCATCCCAAGCTACCCAAGGATTTAGGGACTACTATCTCAACCCACAACCTCTAGGGAACCCAAGCCGTTACAAGGCTCCAACCCATGAACTCTAGGGGACCCAAGCTATTACAGGGATCTAAAGGTCCTGTACCAATCCAAAAATTCCAGGGATCCCAAGAACCAATCCCCAACATGTACACATACACACAATGTACATCACAACACATACACCCACACATGGTGTCTAACACAACACAGACCCTCAAAACATTCATAATAATGGTTACAAAATAATTGCTAGTGTTCATAATAATGGCATTCATAATAATGGTTACAATATAATTGCTAGTGTTCATAAGGTCAAGGTTAAGAGAACTTATTTTATCCATGCATAACATGCACAACATTGAGAACAACAATTCCCAACATAGCCAAGGCATTTGATACTTCAAGCCCATTTACTTTACCTTGCCTGATTACCTTTCTCATGACTGTCCTGCCACTGTCCATTTATCCGAATGGACCTAACCAATCCAGTTGGCTGTCATATTCTTTCCTTCAGTTGCACTTATTCATGCACTAGGCTTCATCCAGGTCTTACATTACCTATTAGGTTTCATTCAACTCTCCTTAAGCTCCATTAACTGTCCTCTTTCCCCAACCAAATCCTAAGACCCTCAAAACATAAAAGACAAGAACAAGAAGGGAAGATAAAGAAAATAAAGAAAACCGACAATAATATAACCCACAATCAAAGTGGCATGGCCATGCATCAAACACAATCAAAACCACAAATCAAGTGCAAACAAATAAAAAAATACCAAAAGCACAAAACTTTCAATAGAGACTCAACCCCCATGGTTCGAGTGCTTCCAAAGGAAATCTCAACCTGAGCCTTCTTCAAGATTTCATGGCAAGCTCTTTTTCTATGTGTTTCCCTACATCATACTACCATAAACACACACATGTCAGTGCATAATAAGTATCACAATATACCAGTTACCTTACCCTGTTGTACCCAACACGTTGCCCTGAAACTGAACACTTTCTCATATAATCTGTCAAGGGATTCCAATTCACTTGATGAATCCAACTATAACTGAAAACCCGTTGTCATTCCTGCATCTAATCAATGATCTTCCATGTACCTTCCTCATCCTCACATTGCTTCCACGAACTTTAACTTACTCTATTGCTTAGTTCCACAACATGAGCTCCCTTTGCTACAAAATTCATTGAGGCTTTTCTTGGAACTCTCCCCTTGGTTCCACTTCCACCTCAATGATGGATGTCGGTGACTTGTCTTTCTATTATCAACTATTGCATAGATCTAGGGAATACTCCGACCTACATCCCCAACTTTCAGCACCTCCTGCACACTGTAGATATGGGGTTTGTCATGCATCTCGTCGCACCACTCTGATACAAATCACAATCCTTCCTGTGATGATCCCCATCATAGGCTCAACATTGTAATGGTTCTTGACCATTGCCTCTACTTTGTTACTCCACAGGATGAGACCCATGTCCTCTCTTAGATGCATTGAATTTATTATAAGGATTCACATTTTTGTTCTCATTTGCATCCTGAGATCGTAGAACTCCTTGGAATTTCCATCATTATATCTCTCAGACAAGTACTTCTTCCTAAACAACCTTTTAAATGCCAATTAATCTCCTCTACCCTGATGCCTCTAACACACTTCACATCTTCCCACCAGATATCTGCTTTTACCATAAGATTAAAGATTGCTATCTTGGCTTTCATATTCTCTAAATAATCATGTAATCTAAGGAACTTCTTCATCCCAAGCATTAGTGCTTCTGCATCTCCTAATTCCTTCACATCCCATAAAAAAGTAGGAGGCTTGGATTTCTTGAACTACTCTAACAAATACTGCTTCTCACTCCTCCTATAAGGATATTGGTGGTAATGACGATGATACATCTCAAAACTGAAACTATAATACATCCACGAGTGCTAGCCCGCCTGTCAGGTGTATCCAAATATCTACCACCTCTGACTATGTCATCTTTGTCCAACTTGTATCCTGATCGAGACCTGCTGCCATATGCCCCATTAGCATTTTCCTCCTATCCATGAATGATACTCAGTTTTTCTTGCTTCTGCAAATCTGAAAGGCTCTAAAGGATAACTACATTAAAAGATGCTTTATTTTCTTGAGCTTGGGAAAGCCTTTCTTGTGCCTCAATCAACCTGCCATTATTTTCCTTACAACTTCTGATTTCTGCCTTCAAACTTCTTAGTGTATCTGCTATATCAGGAGAGTACTATTCTCCTTATTGCTCACCTGACCTGTCCTATTCCATTGAATTTACATCAGGCTTGTAAGGGGAGTCATGTGAATTGTAGTCCATCACTTTGATATTCAACTCTAATCTTGTATCTCTACAAACATGTCATGTTAGATAAACCAATTAAAGACTTAATCGAAATCATACCTTTATGAAGTTAATGGGAGGCTATCACATCTGCACAAATCAATCCAGATTAACATGATATAGCCTTCACAAGCATATCAAATCATACATAAATATCATGATCATAACAATGAGTAACCTACATTCATGCATGATGAACACAAAAAATTGACATGCATGCATAAAAATCACATCTACCCTGAGGTCCAATGCTGCAACCTCCCTCTAATACCAAATTGTAATGCCTCCTCCCACACTTGTCCACTTTTATAAGCTCTCTAGGGTAAACATGAGATGAGTGTGACTATGATATGACCTGACCTCCAAGTTCCAGTTATAGAAGTGGGGCCGACTAATCGACAACTTACAAATATCCCTCAGGGACTACAGACCACTCATGAGCTTGCAAACTACCCCAAGTGATCAATCCCTAAGCTAGAACTATTTTTTCACAAGAGAAACTCCCCAACTACACCAATAACACTACATGCATGTGGTTGGGAGGCTATAACCACGCACATAGGTTGGCTGCCAGCGGTTATGACCCAAATTTCTTAGTTCAGTGCATGCAATGACGAGATTTATGCCACTTTTTAAGGCAAGCCTCCAGACCAATCCTTGATCTAAATTAGTTGGCTCTTCACCTGTCTCAATCCTGGATAGATGACCTGGTCCCACATCCAACCCTTCACGCTCTGTATTTTACTAGTTTTTCTCAGCCTTAGACAGTTTCCTGCTTGTGAAGGCTATCAGATGATCAATCTTTCCTTCTTCGACCTAGGTCAGTACTACACCCAGCACAATACAGGAAGCATTCACATGCACATGAAACTCTTTCTTCTAGTCCGGGAACACCAAAATAGGTGCACTCACCATATTTTCCTTTAATGCATCCAGATTGCGCTGACGCTCTTCATCCCAACAGAAGGTCGCATCTTTATTTAGTAGCTTCTCTATTGGCGCGGTTATCTGAGCATAAGCCTTGATAAATTTTCTATAATAACCATTGTGCCCTAACGTTGCATGCAACAACTTTACATTCCTCGGAGCTTCTATACGATTACCACTATCTTTGCGAGGTCTATCATTAACCATTATTTGCAAACCATGTGACCCAACAAGATTCCATATGGCACACACAATATGCATTTCTTCAAATTCAGCGCAATTTGATATTTGCGACAAGTATCCAACATTAGGCACATAATTGCAACATGGCGCTTTACCAATCTGAACACAGTCTAGTCATCAAAATATACTTTGAGAAATTTATGGATAAATTCTTTAAACGCGACAATTATGACCCTTGAAAAGATCGCTGATGCATTCTTCAGCCCAAATGGCATCACTGTGTACTGGAAACATCCCCATTCTGTCGCAGAGGTCGTCTTGCTACGATCCTCCGGCGCGATCTTAATTTGATGGTACCCTGAGAACCCATCAGTGAATGAATAATCCTCCTATCCTCCAACATTCTCTAAAACTTCATCTATAAATGGTGTTGGAAATGGATCATGCACACATGCATCATTCAACTTTCTTAGATCTACACATATTGTGATTTCACCCTGTTGCTTCTTTTCCTGAACCACCATAGGGATTACCCAATCAAATTCTTCAAATGGTTCAATGATTCCGGCCTCCAACATCTTATTGGGCTCTTTTCACACCTTTTCCTTCTACTTAGGATTCATTTGGCAGGGTCTCTCTTTTACGGGCTTCGCATCGGGCTTTAAAGTGATATTCATTACTCCCAGATCCCCTACTATTCCCTTCAGGTCTAAGAAATTGGTAGGAAACAAGTCATGGTATTTGTGCAGTAGCTCTGTGACTTTATCAACTGTATCTTCATCGCAATAATCACCTATCTTCGCAAACTTAGGCTGTGCCTCAGACCCAATATTTACTTGCCTAGTCTTCAAAGGCTCTGATATATCTGGGTTCTCCGCTTTAGGTCCTTCAAACTCGTGTTATCCCTTAGTTTTCTTTTTCTTCAATAGTCACATCGTAGCATTCCAGCACGTGGCACAGTTATGTACTCCAGTCTGGTTGTACCCATTCCATATATTCTTCGGGCATTCTAAAGATAGCGAACTTAATCTCTTGTAGCGTTTCATCAATGCATTCAAATCCAGCCTCAAAGATAAAAGTTAATAAGAAGCTCTCCCTTAAGATGTTCCATTTGACCATCCCATGGCGTAACTTTGTTTCCAAATACCAATTCATTGGAATAGTATCTAAGGTGTGGCAAAATATATGCACTCATTCTGGCTATGTCTCTTCTCCCCAAGAATTCGTCCACCATGCTAAATGCTCACGTGGTCCATCCCTTCCGCTATATTTCTCAGTCATCTAGGTATTAGCATATCCAAACCTCAGCTTCATCATTCACTTTTATTCCTTCAAGTCAGCAAAGCTTTCCTTATTCGTACCCCACCATCGGGCAGGCGTACCGTGCCGTGCCAATTCAAGTGCCTGGAATCAATGTTCCTTGGGCACCTCCCTTTCAAACTCATCTAGAAAAAGATTAACATCATTTCTTACCTTCGTAGATACGCACTGCAATTATTTGGTCATCATATTGCAACGTAGCCTAGAGACTTCATGCAACTGATTATGCTAGTGTTCAAGATCTTCATCTAGGTTTGAGGTACAAGAGATGTCTCTATCCCACGTGATCCACCCATCTGCAGTGGGATTGATCCAATCTTCATCACGCACAGTAATCTTGTAGATTTGATCCAATCATTGTCTTCCTCATAGTCATGGACTGGTTTAATGTACCTCACTCCTCCAACAGGGTCCAATGGAACAATAACCTTGAGCGCCTTCTTCTCAAATGTCATCTTTTGCTTCTTCAGATTAATCACTGCATCCATGTCAAAGGCCCAATCAATTCTTAGTAGCGTAGGGTAAGGATTGCTATCATACACTATTTCAATTATCTCAAAGTTAGCCAACGTACTCCCTCCTTCAATGTCCACAGTTACCCCATACAAGCGCCCCATAGGAATGATCTTTTATTGATTGGCCATACATAGCTGTATAGGAGACCATTGTAGCGTAGGTCTCCCCATCCTTTCCCATGTCTGCTTTGGTAGCACGTTCACATCAGAACCCAAATATAGAATGACTTGGTCCATTTCATACTCTCCTATCTGCGTGGTTAGCCTCATCTTGTGCACTGTCCGCTTCTATGCTTACCTAGTTTCCTCATAGTGCGTTGTTCTGAAGGAATCTTAATCTTACCCGTACAATTGTTTATTAGTTCCTGCAGCTCTTCTACTGCCTTCTGATATCTTAGCAGCTTCATACAAGTTTTCATAAAAGCAGCTAACAACGAGGGATCCACATCTTGCACTTCACCATTCCCACCCGATTTTTCCTGACTCCCCTATGTAGAAGCCTCAACAAAGTTCTTCTTAGCCTCCATGAAATTCTCTTTAGCCTGGTTGAGGTCAAACACAACTTCCTTTTCAGCAGCCTTGCGCACCCATCCCTCGATTTCTGGCTACTTTCCCTTATCTTCACCTGTGTCCATACCATTGTGTGTGACGATATTGATGTTATGATCCTCTTCATGAGGCTCCACACTCATCATCTGGATATTCTGCATAGGCTGCTGGGCCTGTGTCTTCTTTCTTGCATTTTGGTTATAAGTATCGGGCAATCTTATATCACATGGTTGAACTGTTTGCAATATTGACAAGATGGATGTGTTAGGTATAGACAATGACACACAAAATGTCTAGCTTCATCATAATTATAACAAATAACTTGTCCATGACCTCTGCCAACCCCTCCTCCTCTTCCTCGTCCACGACCTTGAAATCCTCCACGTGCTGCACCCACACCTTGATCCTGAGGCTGAGTTTCTGCCTACATTCGATAGGTAGGGGTTCTATCCAGCATTAATTCATAACTTCGACAATGACGCTCATCATGACCTACAGATTTGCAGAAATTACAAAACAACTGCTGAGGGGTCTATACAAACTTCTGTAGTAGATGAAAATTGTCTGTCGCATGCTGTCTTGTAACATGACAAATAATGCACCATGACACTGCTCCTGTGCTCGACCCAATGGTATTTTATGGCTTCAGGGGGACAACCCCCCCAATAAGATAATTCTGATAAACCAGATAATGGTCCTTATCGTGACCATGGCCCTTGCATTTCAAGCACCAAACTTCTGTGTGAACTTCAGGCTAGGCTTCCTTTCCCTTCTTCACGCTCTGCAAATCCAAGTGCAGACTTGCCAGTTGTGAGTGAATCTATTGTACTCCAATGTCTGTATCTTGTACTGATGAGGCTTCCAACCTCATCATGATATCCATAGCTTCTTCTTGTGTTGCTATCTTCTGCTATGATAATGGTAATATTAGGTCAGGCAATAATGACATAATGTACCAATCTTTGTGTTGTTCATCTGTGATGTTCATATGCCTACTGGATCAGTAATTTTAGCCTCTAATCGAAATCCCATGAGGATTCATTACCATTTGTTGTATCTCCTTAAACTCTGTAATAGAATGCGCCTCAGACTTAGGCTTCTTAAACTAAATGTTCAATGCTTTCTAAGTCTCTGCGAATGTAGCACCAGGTTTGTTTTGATAGTACTTGATATATGAAGTCAGTGCGCTATCCACACAACATTTGCAACAAACCATAATTACTCGGGGTCTTCACTCCCTACCCCTTTAAAGATTGACATCTTCATTACGATTTCCATGTTGAATGGTGGAGGTGGAGGTGGAGGTGGAGTGGATGGATGAGGTGTTCACGTGATACCATGACTTACCAACTATAACACACTTTGTGGTGTATTCATAATACTTCCTTCATCATCACTTAAAGAGGATCCTAATAACGGACTATATTCAGAGCCCGATTCTCCATTCCTTCTAAAGGGTTTGTTGGCTTGATGGGGCCTAACCTAGGTTCAACTTTAATTGCTCCAAGCAACAAAACCCTAATTGCTGGCCCTTTCGACAACAACCTGTGTAGCGCAAGTTGCAGTCTCACCTGAAGCAGTATTGGGGATGCGAGAACCAAGTTTCTGCATCTAGAGGCCTTTGTGATGTGTATTGTGAGCCGTTATGGCCTAGATCTGCCTTTGTGTAGATCTACCCCTTCCCCGATAGCTAATTGCGACATATCTATATAAGAACTTCTAGATCTTTGTGAAGGTATTTAATTGTACTTATTATGCATGAATATTATAGATCTACCCATTTCACGCAGTAAATAAGCATTAATTCACATAAAACAGATCCTAGAGAGAGGATACATAAACTTAAACATAAGTAAAAAAAAAGGCACATATGCATAAGAATTGGTTCCCAAACGATCTTTAGTATGAATAAGCGTTCAATTACAGACTTCTTCTCCTTGCGCACTCAGCTGTAGAGGCCAGCACACTCATCTTGTGGACTTAACAAGGTCTCCACGCACTCATCTGCAGGAGCCTTCCCCTTTCACCTAAGTACAGGAAACAAAATTTTCCTGCCTTAACACCTTTCCCTTACAATGATTCTTCACTTAAAGTTATCTTCTAAGACTCGTTATGACTCAACTACTCATAACATTTGCTTTACAATACCATGGTCCACGAACCATGGGTGGGTCTCAAAAAAATTCTATCACCTACCCACCTTAGGGACTAAATCCCCTTTGGCTCTACTTAGCTTCACGCTCCACTTTGCACATTTCATAGAGTCTTTACCTTCCCTACAAAAAGATATTTCAGAAATGACTCAAAATGTAACAAAATTGACCCCAGGGAACTGTTGTGCTATACAACAACCCCCATTTGTTAGAATCCTTTAGATAACAAATGGGAACCCTTTAGAAAATAATTTGATTTAAAATACATTAAAATCTAGGTAGAATCCAAAAAGTCGCTCCAAAGATTAAATTGCATTTCACATTTCACAAAAGTATTGTGTGTAGTAGTTAACATTACCAATTTAAGCACCACTGATTTGCGATATGCACAGAATCCAAGTATATTCCTTTTGGGTCAAATGAGGCCAGAATTTTCGCATCACAAAAAATAAATGAAACATGTTAAAACCTTCCTTTACATATTGCGATATCAGGATGGAACCAACAAACGAATTAATTGTAATATCAGAATATGTTCGCATTCGTTGTATCGCAATTTCGCAAATCACAGAATCGAAAAACTGGCAATTAAACATACCATGTGACATTGTGAATAACCGATTTGTGATGGAATATAGACCCGCTGACACGTCATTAAAGTTATATTTCACATATTAAGGGTGGTACGTTAACAGGTTTTAATAACCTACTTCTAAAATATCGTTAGCATAATGTGAATTAATTCTATTGTTGCACGGATATTGTTTCAGATTATGGATATTTATGATTTTGCAGCGCAAGAAATTCAATATATTTTCACCTTACAATGCATTTAAGTGTTTCAGTTTCATTAATCTGAATAAGGTTTTCATATTTGCATGCCGTTATACTCTTATTTCTCATTCTATGCAATATCACTCTCGTCTTCTTTGTGGTGATAGGATTGTAACATAGACTTGACTACTTAACCGAATGATCAACATGAATAAGGGGACGGGAACACAGTCCAGAGCTGAAGACGTACTAGAGTCATCACCTTTGTTTTCTGATACAACTTGTATACCAGAGTGTGGTACCGGCTCCTGGGAAAATGTTTATATCTTATTCAAGAAGGAAATACAAAAGGAAGCCATGATAGATGATATGAAATCTTCAAACGCTTCTTATATTGAAGTTGCATGCTTTGTCTTGCATAAGATAACATCTAGACCAAAGTTATTACCCTATCTTGATATGGTCAAATGGATTATTGAAAATGTAAATATTGAGGACAAAGAATTTTTGACCTCAAGGCAAGTGGTCATCGACTCCTTTAAATCAGAGGATATTGGAAAAATGTATCATCTACCTTCGCTGCACAAGGATTATGATAAAGAATTTGTGGAGAAATTTGCTGCTGAAAATGAAGAACCCTCTGAAGTTATAAAACAATGGAGGGATAATCTGAGCAAACATGAAATGGATAGAACTGGTATGTATTCAGTAGCCTCCCTCATTAATGCTTATTTATACATTTCTGCAATGCTATGTAGGTTATTTGGGTATGCAGATGCTACTAAGTTTTCAGTGGAATGGGTGCCTCTCATTGATGTCGCTTCTAATTCTATAGTCATGGATTGGGCCACAATTTTGTCAAATAACTTAGCCTGCCATATCATAGAATATAGAAGGAATCATTATGTTACTACATGAACCATTCCTCCATTTTACAAGTCTGCCTATGTCATGGATGCTGTATGTTTCGTTTTTCCTTTTCCAATTATGGGACGGAAGTGGACTCCTTAGGATCCCACACAAATCAATGTGTATCATAAAGCTCTTAGGCAATCTTGTTTCAATGAAAATTTCTATCAGATTTGTTAGGGGGCTATGATCCCTATTTATCAGGTTGTCTTTGATAAGAAAGCCCCAAGGTTATTAGAAGAAGCCAAGGCTGATATTCAATGTGTGGCGAGATGGTTTGGAGAAGAATTGTTCACATACATAAGAGTTTTTGGAAGCACTATTCCACCACATGTACTTCCATGGTATGTTCCAGATAAATTGTTAGCCAAAGAAATTTCATATCAAAAATTTACCAAAGGCGTAACCCGATCCCTCAAAGAGTCTAAAAAATCTATCTGACCCACTTTTCCACTATGGTGTGGTGTTTATTTCTTAAATGACTTCAGACATGCACAAATCGAAGTCAAACACATTCACATTTTGAATTTGGTTGAGTTTCGAGAAAGGCAATATGACCCTATAAAGGTCGTGTATGATTTTACCTCAGAGATCAAGGTTAAGGAATTTATTCATGAGGATGATTGTTTTAACGATCTTTTTGCAGCATATGAACAATTTTTACAGGTACATAGTTTAACTGCCCTCCGACTGAATCTGGATGAATTAACAGAATTTAAGGAATACAAACATCAAAGGTTAACCCATGTGCCTTTGAATCTACTTAAGATAATCCCACATGAATCTCAAGAAGAAAAGTTGTCTACTAATGTCTCAGAAGAGGATGCAAACAAAGCACCCAATGATGCTGAATTGCAAAAAGAGTCTACTGTAGAGATAAATATAGAAGGACCTTCCAACAATAAGAGTACTGAGAAAGGACTTGATTAAGACCAAATGCAGAAAGAATGGGGGCAGTTTGAATGAATCATTAATAAATCACAGGCTGGTACGAGTCAAGAACAAACTTTTCCTGAAACACCAAAACATCCTGAGAAACCTTCAGAAAAATCTCTCGCTACTTCAAAAGATATTGAAGTAATTATTGCTTTTCCTTCTTGAGAAATTGTTTTGAAAGAGGAAGAAATTCCTCCTTTGGATATTTTTTATAGTCCCAAACATCGAGTAGTAATGAAGAGGCAAAGGAAAAAGAGAAAAATTGACCATGCTACTATTAGCCGGCCAGACAATGAACCAATGGATGCTTTTTGGAAGGATACTCCTATAGACCCATCTAAAAATTTGACCAAATTATCTTAGTTTGCAGGAGCTTATGCTTCTACAACAATTGACAAAGATGAATAAGTATTTGATCAAAGAAAAAAAGGAAAGAATAAAGCAGCGGGAAGATCAACTCACAAAAGAAAAGGAGAATACACAGGAATAGACTAAGTCACAACTTGAACAAATGAAATAGAGTTTTGACAGCCTAAGACTTTAGAGACAGGCATAATTAAATTCTAAAGATATTGAAATCGCGTAGCTGCGATTTATTGTAGATCAAATAAAGGATTTCCCAAAAGTGGATGAATTAATCAAAGAAACTTTAGAAATCAATTCATTGCTATCAAAGAAACAATCAATATTTTGTAAGAAGTTAATAGAGATTAGTCTAATATGCCAAGAAGCTGATACATTAGTGGGTCGATTCAATGACGCTAAAATCAATTTTGAAGTAATAGATGAGAAAATTTCAAATTTGATCACATGGAAGGATAATTCAAATTGAAAGACAACATAATTGTCAAAGGTCAAAGAATCTCATAAGGACATTCTCTTCACTGATTGGGAAATCCAAATAAAACAGGCTGAGAGGGAAGTTTCAAGTGCAAGCAAAGCATCAAACAATAATTAAAACTATTAATGATAATCTTGGGTATGCAGGTTTGATTCAAAGATGTTCGTTAGGAAATTTGCCCGAGATTGATGATTTGTAGTTAATCTGACACGATAGTATTGCAACAAAAGAACAACAAATCATACAACTGTTGAATTTGAATTGGGATGCTTATTGGTCATATTTGGTAACACCGCATAGTCAATTGATGGCCCTACGATGCTTAACCATTTCAATAATCCATATGACGCCATCACTATCAGATATAATTTATGCAGGACAAGTAAATATAAGCATTAGGTAACATTCAAAAGTTCAAGCTATGATGGATATCTATGAGAAGTGGAAGCAAATGAGGAGCCAACACCAATCATGATAATATTTTTAAAGTTTTAAATCAATTTTATTTTTGCATTTTTGGCATTGACTCTATGGAGAGTCGTTTCACTCCTCAAGATTTAGTGCTTAGCTATTTTTGTAATATTTTTTGATATTTAAATCCCTTTCATGTATTTAGAAAGGGGTTTGACAATTTTATTTGAAACACTTTAAAAAACATACACTTTTGTACTTTTTAAAGCTTTTCTTTAATTTTTGAAGATCTAGTCCATGAAAGTTTATCTAAGAAAGTATATTAAGAAATGCACTTTTGTTTTTCTATGATCAATCTTGGAGAAGACACATGCATTGCGGCCTTATTGTCTATGGATGAGTCATCTCGCATAGGGTACTTTTATCATTGCGTAGTGATTAGTTTATAAATGATTAAGTTGTTTCTTTTATATGTTTGTTGTTTGTCAATTATATTTTAATACAACATATTATTCCTTCACTTTTGAATTATAGCTGAGATGCCATATTTTAATTTTTGATAAGCAAAATTTCTGTTAGATATTTGATGCGATATATTTTTACAATCAACCATTTTGATTAGATATTTAATCGAAATAGTTGCTTTATGAATGTTTTGTACTTCTTGTATGAATAAGCTTTATTATCATTCAAGATATTCATTTATCTAGATTGCAATATTGATTTAAACCCGGGTAAATAATAAATATAATTTAGTTTGATTTTTTTGTTGAAACCACCCTCATCTACCAAATCAGCTTTGATAATAAAATGCATACCCCATCCTACCATCTTTTCAAAGATTTGGAAACTGGTCCCACAAATCCAGTCGGAGCCACCAATCCAAACGGATAAGGGATGGTATTCAAGTCCCCGACCAGGTGGTTATCCCCCATTTTGTCACAACGAATTTTGAGGAATCAAAATTTTGGTGCTAGAAGGAGGGCCATGGCTATGAATGGTAAGAAAATCTAGAACAGAAAGCCATTCAAAGAGTAAAACTCCCTCACTGTCATCTCCAACTTCCATGTCACATTCTAGATCTCCAAATCCCAAACATGAAGTTGTGAAAAATCCTTTACAACCCACTGGTGTTTCCCCAAAGAAATCAGATCAACCTTCCTTTGCAGAAACTCCCGAAGTACAATCTTTAATTCAAAAACTAGAAGGGATTTCTATGTCTCAAGAAGAATATGAATTATCTCAAGCCAACTTTTCTTCATATTTTCCTTCCTCTCGAAGATTAACCAGATCACAGAGTGAAAAATTTGGAATACCTCCATTTGTATTTCCTCAACCTCCTCCTTGAAGGAAAACTAAGAAATTTGAGTCTAAAACTCTCCCTCATTTATTCAATAATCTTTATCTCAAACTCACTCTATCCAATCATCCACTTCATCATCTCAAATAGTTATTTACACCGGTACAGGAGCACAATCTTCCTCCACCCAATAACCTTCTACTACTGGTGCGTCTTCTTCTACACAAATACCCATAATGGCCCAAAGACCATGGAAAAATCTAGGATCAATTCAAACAGCAGGACCATTACATCCATTATTTGCCCATTCAGAAAATTGGTTGCCAAAATTCAATCCTGATGATGGTCTTCCCGCCGAAGAACATATCAACAACTTCATGTTATATATAAATCTAAATGGAGTTGTAGAAGAACATGTTGTTGTATGACTATTCCCTTATACTTTACTAGGACCAACAGGATCTTGGTACTTTTCATTACCGTCTGGTTCCATTGATAATTGGAACGTATTTCAAGAAAAATTCCTAATCAAGTTTGGAGATGACCGCTCAACGACTACTCTTCTTAATGATCTGTCCAACTTAAATGCTAAATATAGAGAGCCAATTAAGGATTTCAATTCACATTTTAACAAATTATTAAATAAAATCCCAGTGGCATCCAGACCCAGTGGCTCTCCCCTCAAATGCAACTATTTTTGTTGATAGAGCTGCCAAGCCAACCTTGGCTGAAAACATGAAAGAATTGGGTCGACGTTTTGAACCAACTAATGTGGTTCATCTGAAAGACTGATATATACATTATGGATCACAAAAGTTGACTCAATCCCAATGATGTGATTAATCCGAAAGACTGATATATACATTATGGATCACAAAAGTCTTAGGTCTAACATGAAAGAAGCTAACGCTGTAGAGAAACGAATTTTAGCCTCAGAGAAGAAAAATGCATTAGAAGAAAGAAAATCGAAAAAGGTCACCTTCAAAGATGAACCCAAGAAGAAAACACCTAAAGATCCTTATGATCTTGAAGGTCTGCAAAAAGTACTTAAAACCATGTCCAATGAAATGGTTGAGATAAAGAATCAAGTAGTTAAAACCTCTTTTAGAAAACCCTTTATATCTTTTAAATGAAATACTATCTCTGATCCTAAACCTCCAAATACAATATCAAATGTTGAATCAGATTTGGAAGAAGAAGAAGTATCAACAACTGATGAACAAACTGATGATGAAGAGATAGTCAAAGTACATGGAATGTGCAATTTCATTCTTCCTTTGTCAAACAATGAAGAAGAAGAAGAAGCTTTACCTGTCACTACTAGAAGCAAGAGCATTGTTGATTTTCCACAGTCAAGTCAGAAACAAAAACCATCAACTCCTACTATCAAAGAAAACATAATAGGTAAGAAATCTTCTCCCAAGTCTACTCAGACATCTCCTCCTCAATATAATTCTTCGCCTTCAACCAAAACCTTGTTAATTTATGATGATATGGAATACAACATAGTTGAAGATATGAAGAAGACCAAAGCTAATAATACACTATATGAGCTTAGCAAGCTGAAACATCAACAAAAGCTATTGCTCAAGGAATTAAATGTAGTTCCTACTTCTCCTCTTCCTAGTACTATAATTTCTCAGGCTTCTCAAGGAATGGGTAAGCCTCCCAGTACTTCATTGGATAAGGTTAAAACAACTAATGTTGTTCTAATTGGTGGTAGATATAATTCTCATACTCCTCCCTGTCTTTTGACTTTTGAAATATTTAATAAGAATTTGCACAATTGTTTAGTTGATTCTGGGGCTTCTTCCAACATTATGCCAAAAACAGTTTGTGTGAAATTGAATGTTTTACCCCAGAAATCTGTTGTTCACATTATACAGTTAGATTGAACACAAGTCGAAGTCATAGGAGAAATTAATTCAGTTATGATCAGGCTCTCATCAAATCCGAGAGTATGTCAAGTAATTGACGTATTATTCGCTAATATTCCTAAATTTTACAGTTTGATCCTCAGCAGAGATTGGTCCGAAAAAAGCTTCATGGCTATTTCACAACAGATTGGTCTCATATGTGGCTTCCTTACAATAGTAAGCCAAATCAAATAAGGATCGATTGAGAAAAGCATTTAAAGTATACTGTGACTAAACTTGAAGGAGAAAATGAGCCCGTTGCATATAACAATAATATCATTGGAAATTATTTAATAGAATCATTTTTGGACAATTTTAATGCACAAACTTCACCTTTTTTGGAAAATTCTATTACATCACAGATCAAAAATTATTTGCAAACAGATTCTTCCAAATGAATCAATTTTGTCGATAAACTTGTAGTTAATTCTTTGCTTTGGAAATTATTTTTTGATGGATTTAAATCTAATGATGGAGCAAGGGTAGGTTGCATATTAGTTAGCCTTGAAGGAGAGAAAACTATGTTGGCATGCATACTTGAATTTGAATGCATGAATAACACTGCTGAGTATGAGGCATTAATTCAAGGATTAGACAAAGGCATAGGCCTTGATATCAAATACCTTCAAGTCTTTGGAGATTCTGAAATCGTGATTAAACAGGTAAGGAACACTATTCACTGCCTTTATGGACATTTAAAGCATTATCAATCATTAGTTTAGGACCTTACCTCACATTTATTAGCATTTAATATCTCTCCAATTCCAAGACTTCAGAATGCAAGCACTGATATTTTGGCTAACATTGCATCCAAACTCACACCACCACAAGATTATAGTCCTGACCGATTTTCTATAAAGTTAATTTTTAGACCTTCTATTCTCGATAATAACACCAATTGGCAAGTTTTTAATGACGATCCAGATATCGTAAACTTCCTAACATCCGAAAGCTCATATGATGACCAGATAATAGATGAAGACCAACATGATAGCCAACTCAAACAAAATACAAGTGAAAATACCATACCCAAATATGTAGTTAAGCTGGGAGATCTGTATGATATTAAACGCAGATTCAAGAAACCAACTAACTCAAAACTTCAAAGTTCAACCTTGAGTTTTGAATTAGTAAATCTTGGAACTGATCTTAAACCAAAGAATATTAATATAGGTCTTGGTCTTGCACCTGACAAAAGGTTAGCGTTCATTCATTTGTTGAGAAGATATACAAATGTTTTTGCTTGGAATTATGATGATCTCAAAATGTATGATACTTCTATCATACACCACACTATTCCTATGATATCCGACGAAAAACCTATACAACAGAAGTTGATAAAGATTCATCCAAATTTGGAAAACCAAATCAAATTTGAATAAATAAATTTCTTAAAGCCAAAATCATTTTTCCTCTTAGACATTCAAAGTGGGTTTCTAACCTAGTACTAGTAAGGAAAAATAACGGTGATATTCAATTTTTCATAGACTTTCGCAATCTCAACAAAGCTTGTCAGAAGGACAACTTTCCATTGCCTCCTATGGAACAAATATTGTAGTAAGTTGCAAGCTCAAAACTAATGTCTTTTTTTGATGGATTTTTAGGTTACAATCAAATTCTCGTACATCCAAATGATTAACTAAAAACCACATTTAGAACCAAATGGGGAACATACTCTTATCAAAATATGCCATTTGGATTAATCAATTCTAGTGCAACATTCTAGAGAGCCATGGACATAACTTTCAAAGGTTTGGTGAATAAAACTGTAGTCATTTATTTAGATGATATAACAATATATTCAAAGAAGCACAATAATCATTTAAAGGACTTAAAACAAATCTTTGAATGATGTAAAAGGTACAAAATTTCTCTAAACCCAAAGAAGTCTTACTTTTCTTTAAGTGAAGGTAAACTTCTTCGATTTATTGTATCTAAATATGGCCTTCACATAGATCCTAATAGGATAAAAGAAATTTCCGAAATCTCTTTGCCTCACAACAAAAAATCCATGCAGTCCTTCCTTGGCCAGATAAATTTTGTTGAAATATTTGCCCCTGACTTTTCATGAATTGTTAGACCCTTGCAATCCATGATCAAGAAAAATTCTGTTTTTAAATGGGGACATAGTGAGCGAGAAGCTTTTGATCTTATCAAACAGGAAATTATAAATGCTCCCTCTTTAGCAACTCTAATTTTTTCTAATCATTTTATTTTATATACTTTTTCCTCTAAAACATCATATGCAACTATTTTGACACAAATCAATGATGAGAAAATTGAAGCACCAATCTTTTTCTTTAACTCCAATTTGCAAGGTGCTGAATTAAATTACTCAGATGTTGAAAAGTAGGGTTTTTCTATTTTCAATTCAATAAAGCATTTCAAACTTTTTATTCTTAAAACACACACTAAAGTAATAGTTCCATTCTCATCTGCGAGAAATTTACTAGTGCAAAAGGAATTAGGAGAGAAAAGGGAAAATTGGGTGACAACGCTGCAAGAATATGACATTAGACCATCTAAAAATATTCAAAGGTCAACGTTTTTGTAGAATGTTAGCAGGAGCTTCCAACATATCAGCAGATGAAGATTCATGTAATACTGTTCAAATATCTGAGGTAAGTCTAAATGATTCTAAAACCCAATATGCTGATTTAATTTTCTATTTGAGAAATGGATTTGCTCCTCCCGAAATCAGTTATAAAGCAAAAAGGGATTTAAGGTTAAAATATAATCAATATCAAATCATTGATAATGTGTTATTTAAAAAAAAATATGATTCCATTCTACTAAGATGCCTCGAGAAATCTGAAGTAGAAAAAGTTTTATAGGAACTCCACGATGCCCCAGTTGGTGGACATTTTGGAGGAGATACAACAATGCACAAAATTCTTCATTCCAGTTATTATTAGCCAAGATTGTTCAAAGATGCTCATGAATACGTGCGAAAATGCAAATTATGTCAAACAACTGCTGCAAGATAAAGAAAACCAACATTTCCATTGCAACCAATCAACATTGAACATCCTTTTTAACAATGGGGATTGGATGTCATAGGTGAGATCGTTCCTAACTCTTGAAAAAAACATATATACATTCTTACTGCAACATATTATTTTACCAAGTGGGTGGAAGAAATTCCACTAAGAGTAGTCAGTTTTGATGCAATTATTGAATTCATTGATCAATTTATTATAACCAGATTTGGCTTACCCAATGCACTCATGCTCGACAACGCATCTTATTTTTCTGGAAATAGTATAATTAAATTCGCACTAAAAAGAGGTTTTAAATTAAATTATTCTACCAATGACTATCCTTAAGGGAACATGTTAACAAAGTCAACTAACAAAAATCTTATTAGAATCATTAAACAAACTATTGACCAAAGCCAAAAGAATTGGCACAAATATTTGACATTTTCTCTTTGGGCAGATAGAATCACTGAGAAGGCCTCGATAGGCACTTCTCCATTCAATTTGGTTTATGGTAAAGAAGCTGCCATTCCATCTAATATAGCTATTCCCTCTCTGGCCTTTGTGCAATTCATTTAAGAAACTCCTTCTTCTTCATTACAATTAAGGAACGACCAAATTCTCAAATTAGAGGAGGAAAGAGAGAAAGAAAAGATTACACATGTTCGTCATCAACAGTTAGTTAAAACTTATTTTGATGCTAGTTCAGTTTCCACAAATTCATTTCAAGTCGGAGATCTTGTCTTGAAATGGGACAAAGCACATGATGAAAAAGGTAAACACACCAAATTCCAAAGGCTGTGGCTTAGTCCATTTCAAATCGTATAGCAAGTAGGCCCATCGAACTTCATATTACAAGATTTAACAGGAAGAAGAGACTCTCTTCCTGTTAGTGAGCTTACCTTGAAAAAAATCTTTTCTTAGGAGATAACCTCTCCTAATTGTACATTATCGCATTTATCTTTTCGATTCTTTTTCTTTCTAGGAAAATAAATGTTGAATGACATTTGCTTTTGGCTTCACAATAAATCTTTTTGAAATATTTTGATTTTTCGTTTTTAGAAGTAGAGATCGTCAAGGAAACAATTATAAAATTTGAAAATTAGCTTAGTTCCATGAATCTATGAAATTTTATTTTTCCGCCAGAATTATTTATTCTTTGAGAAACCTCCAACTTTATAAAAAACATTTGTTCTATTATCAATTAGGAAAGGTATCCTTAACAAAGTAAAGCCTATTTGTAGATAAGCATCTTCAACTCTATAATTGTCATCCAGAACTCATAAGGAGTCAATGGTTCTCCCCATCCAGTAAAATTTTCTCTTTTTAAAGTGTAATTCCAAAATATACTAAAACTTAAAAGATAAGAGGTCTCAGCAAGAGCCTTCTTACCATGTTCATAGGGAAATAATAAGACTGACATTACCAAGAATGCATATCAACATAGGGTAATGGCTTGAGATTATCTAAATATGAAGACAAGGGGTCTCATCATGAGCCAACTTGCTCAGTTTAATTACAACTGGTGAATGGCATTGTCATCATTTGGCGACCAAACCAAGACAATTACTTTTGAGTAATAAAAGAAAATAATAATAAACTGTAAAAAAGAAAAGAAAAATAAGTATATGATTTTGAATTTATCTCTAAAAATTGCATTCTTTTTTGGATGGGATACTGAATCATTGTTGGTTAAAAGGTAACCCTATTGAGGCTATGGACACCTGCTAGCAGTAGAGGCTCTACCTGTGACAAATGAGTACATTAAAAAGCTGATATGCAAAATCCCCCTGCTTTATTTTCAAAACTAAGTAAAGGCTGATATAGACAAAGGAATTTTCATCTTTAAGAGGATCTCAAATGAATTATAATTAGGTGATTTTGTGTTATTTTTAAAATAAATGTTACTAATCTAAAATTTCATGCAATTCCTATTTACTGAACTATCTTTACTTTGAAAGTTTTAGAAATTTCAAAATTATTAGAGATAACTAGTTCTTCCATTGAATCGCTAATTGTTGTGATGTACAATAACCCCCATTTGTTAGAATCCTTTAGATAACAAATGGGAACCCTTTAGAAAATAATTTGATTTAAAATACATTAAAATCTTGGCAAAAATACAAAATACCACTCCAAAGATTAAATCACATTTCACATTTTGCAAAAGTCTTGTGTGTAGTAGTTAATGTTACTAATTTAAGCACCATCGATTTGTGATATGCGCAAAATCCAAGTATATTCCTTTCAGGTCAAATCAGGCCAGACTTTTCGCATTGCAAAAAAGAAATGAAACATGTTAAAACCTTCCTTTACGTATTGTGATATCACGATGGACACTACAAACGAATTAATTATAATATCGGAATATGTTCGCATCCGTTGTATCGCTATTTCAAAAATCGCATAATCGCAAAATTGGTAATTAAACATACCATGTGACATTGCGAATAGCCGATTTGCAATGGAATATGGACCCACTGACACGTCATTAAAGTTATATTTCACTTAGGGGTGGTATGTTAATAGGTTTTAATAACCTACTTCGAAAAGATCGTTAGCATAATGTGAATTAATCTGAATCTTACGCGGATATCATTTCAGATTATGGATATTTATGATTCCACAGCTCAAGAAATTCAATATCTTTTCACCATTACGGATACATTTAAGTGTTTCAGTTTCATTAATTTGAATAAGGTTTTCAAATTTGCATGCCGTTATACTCTTATTTCTCGTTCTCTACAATATCACTCTTGTCTTCTTTGTGGTGACAAGACTGTAACAAAGACTCGATTACTCAGCTGAATGATCAAGATGAATAAGGGAAAGGGAACACAGTCCATGGTTGGAGATATACTGGAGTCACCACCTTTGTTTTCTAATACAACTTGTATACCAGAGTGTGGTACCGGCTCCTAGGAAAATGCTTATAGCTTATTCGAGAAGGAAATATAGAAGGAAGCCATTATAGATGATATGCAATCTTCAATCGCTTCTTATCATGAAGTTGCATGCTCTCTCTTGCATAAGATAACATCTAGACCAAAGTTATTACCCTATATTGATATGGTCAAATGGATTATTGAAAATGTAAATATTAAGGACAAAGAATTCATGACCTTAAGGCAAGTGGTCATTGACTCCTTTAAATCATAGGATATCAAAAAATGTATCATCTACCTTCGTCGCACAAGGATTATGATAAAGCATTTGTGGAGAAATTTGCTGCTGAAAATGAAGAACCCTCTAAATCTATAAAACAATGGAGGGCAAATCTGAGCAAACACAAAATGGATAGAACTGGTATGTATTCAGTAGCCTCTCTCGCTACTCCTTATTTATACATTGCTGCAATGCTATGTAGGTTATTTGGGTACGCAGATGCTACCAAGTTTTCATTGGAATGGGTGCCTCTCATTGATGCCGCCTCTAATTCTATAGTCATGGATTGGGGCACAATTTTGTCAAATAACTTAGCCCACCATATCATATAATATAGAAGGAATAGTTATGTTACTACAAGAACCATTCCTCCATTTTACATGCTTGCCTATGTCATGGATGTTGTATGTTTTGTTTTTCCTTTTCCAATCATGGGATGGAAGTGGACTCCTCAGGATCCCACATAAATCCATGTGTACCATAAATCTCTTTGGAAATCTTGTTTCAATGAACATTTCTATCAGATTTTTTAGGGGGTTATGCTCCTATTTAACCGGATGTCTTTGATAAGAAAGCCCCAAGGTTATCAGAAGAAGCCAAGGTTGATATTCAACTTGTGGCGAGATGGTTTGGAGAAGAATTGTTCACATATATCAGAGTTTTTGGAAGCACTACTCCACCACATGTACTTCTGTGGTATGTCCTAGATAAATTGTTAGCTAGAGAAATTGCATATTAGACAGTTACCAAAGGTGTAACCAGATCCCTCAAAGAGTCTAAAAAGTCTACCTTGCCCACTTTTCCACTCCAGTGTGGTGTTTATTTCTTAAATGACTTCAGACATGCACAATTCGAAGTCAAACACATTCACATTTTGAATTTGGTTGAGTTTCGAGAAAGGAAATACGACCCTATAAAGGTCGTGTATGATTTTACCATGACTATCAAGGTTAAGGCATTTATTCACGAGGATGATCATTTTGACGATCTTTTTTTAGCAACTGAACAATTTTCATAGGTACGAATTTTAGCTGCCCTATGACTGAAATAGGATGAATTAGCAGTATTTAGGGAATACAGACATCAAAGGTTAACCCATGTGCCTTTGAATCTACTTAAGATAATCCCACAGGAATCTCAAGAAGTAAAGTTGTCTACTAATGTCTCAGAAGAGGATGCAAACACAACACCCAATGATGCTGAATCACAAAAAGAGTCTGCTATAGAGAAAGATATAGAATAACCTTCTAACAATAAGAGTACTGAGAAAGGACTTGATCAAGAACAAATGCAGAAAGCCTGGGGGCAGTTTGAACAAATCATTAATAAATCACAGGCTGGTATGAGTCAAGAACAAACTTTGCCCGAGACACCAAACCATCCCAAGAAATCTTCAGATAGAGGTCATGCTACTTCAGGAGATATCGAAGTAATTCCTACTTTTCCTTCTTGAGAATTTGTTTTGAAAGAGGAGGAAATTCTAGCTTTGGATATTTTTTATAGTTCCAAACATCGAGCAATAATGATAAGACAAAGGAAAAAGATAAAAATTGACCATGCTGCTATTAGCTTTCCAGACAATGAACTAATGGATGCTGTCTGGAAGGATGCTCCTATAGACCCATCTAAAAATTTGACCAAATTATCTCAGTTTGCAAGAGCTTATGCTTCTGCGACAATTGAAAAAGTGGAAGAAGTGAGAAATTTGATCGAAGGAAAAGAGAAAAGAATAAAGCAGCTGGAAGATCAACTCATAAAAGAAAAGGAGAATACACAGGAACATATTAGGTCACAGCTTAAACAAATGCAACAGAGTTTTGACAACCTAAGATTTTAGAGCCAGGTATAATTAAATGCTAAAGACACTAAAATCACGCAGCTATGATTTATTGCATATCAAATAAAGGATTGCCTAAAAGTGGATGAATTCATCAAAGAAGCTTTAGAAATCAATTCATTTCTATCAAAGCAACAATCAATCTTCTATAAGTAGTTAATAGAGATTAGTCCAATGTGCCAAGAAGCTGATACATTAGTGGGTTGATTCAGTGACGCTAAAATCAATTTTGAAGAAATAGATGAGAAAATTTCAAATTTGATCACATGGCAAGATAATTCAAAGGGAAAGACAACAAAATTTCTAAAGGTCAAAGAATCTCATAAGGATATTCTCTTCAGTGATTGGGAAATCCAAATAAAATAGGTTGCGAGGGAAGTTTCAAGTGCAAGTGAAGCATAAAACAATATAATTGAAACTATTAATGATAATATTTGGTATGCATGTTTCATTCAAAGATGTTCGCCAAGAAATATGCCCGAGATTGATGATTTGCAGTTAATCTAGCACGATAGTATTGCAGCAAAATAACAGCGAATCAGGCAGCTATTGAATTTGAATTGGGATGCTTAATTGTCATATTTGGTAAAACCAAATAGTCAATTGATGGCCCTACGATGCTTAACCAATTCAATCATCCATATGACGACATCGCTATTAGATACAATTTATGTGGGACAGCTAAAGATAAGCATTAGGCAGCCTTAAGAAGTTCAAACTATGATGGATATCTATGAGATGTGGAAGAAAATGAGAAGCCAACAACAATCATGATCAGGTTTTTTAAGTTTTATATCAATTTTAGTTTTGCACTTTTGGCACTGATTCTAGGTAGAGTCGTTTCACGACTCAAGATTTAGTGCTTAGCTATTTTTGTAATATTTTTTGATATTTAAACCCCTTTCATGTATTTAGAAAGGGGTCTGACAATTTTATTTGAAACACTTTAAAAAACATACAATTTTGTACCTTTTTAAATATTTTATTTAATTTTTGAAGATCTAGTCCGTGAAAGTTTATGTGAGAAAGTTTATTAAGAAATGCACTTTTATTTTTCTGTGATCAATCTTGGAGAAGACACATGGATTGTGACCTTATTGTCTATGGATGAGTCCTCTCGCATCAGGTACTTTTATCATTGCGTAGTGATTATTTTATAAATGATTAAGCTGTTTCTTTTATATGTTTATTGTTTGTCAATTATATCTTAATACAACCTGTTATTCCTTCACTTTTGAATTATAGTTGAGTTGCCATATTTTATTTTTTGAAAAGAAAAATTTTTGTTAGATATTTGATGCGATATATTTTTACAATCAACCATTTCAATTAACTATTTAATCGAAATAGTTGTTTTATGAATGTTTTATACTTCTTGTATGAATAATCTTTATTATCATTCAAGATAGTCATTTATCTAGATTGCACAAATATTGATTTAAACCTAGCTAAATAGTAAATATAGTTTAGTTTGATTTTTTTTTTTGAAACTACCCTCATCTACCAAATCAACTTTGATAATTAAACGCATACCCCATCCTACCATCTTTTCAAAGATTGGGAAACTGGTCCCACAAATCCATTCAGAGCCACCAATCCAAACGGATAAGGGACAATATTCAAGTCCCTGACCGAGTGGTTATCCCCCATGTTGTCACTGTGAATTTTGAGGCATCAACAAGACCTTATCCCAACATTGTGTAAAGAAATAACTCCTTTTAAGGCCATTTTTTTGACTGGCTAAGTAAGCCTCTCCGCCTCAAAGATAAAACAATCATATGAAATCCTCTACAAGTGAATTTGTGCATCTACAAAATCCTTTAAGTGAGAGTTAATTATTGAGATATTTAGTTACTTAAGAGTTAGTTAAGATCAACTTGGTCTGGATAATGTGGCAAGTGCCTATCACGAGGCGAGGGGAGCTCTGGCGATTTTCGGTTGCAGCTTCTGTTCTAGGGTTTAACGACCTTCTCTGCCATTCCAGAGCCTGCTCTGGCAGCGCAGTTCACCAGACTGGTTGATCTCCGTAGCAGGGGAAGAGGACTGGCCCGACAAATGCTCGGAGGGGGGTCCACAGGGACCCCATCGTTCAAGAATATTGTAATGAACAAGCAGACAAAAAATGAAGGGTTAAGAATCTCAGGCTTCGGAGACAGCAAAAACCCAGGAAGCCTCAGAAAAGACAAGGTGCAGAAAATGACAACGGAACAGGGAGGGGGTTCCAAGAAAAAGGATAAGGAAGCAGAAAATAGCCCCCTCGGGGCTGCTGCGAATTCTCATGATGAGGGCTCAAAGCAGACCCAGACCACTGATGGAAACGACAAAGAGAAGCAAGGGAAGACACGAGATGGAAAAGAGGGGGAACCACCCATCAACTCAGGCACCGGCAATGCCCCTCTGGGAGCCTGTAAGCCTAAAAAGAAATAAACCCTCAGAGTGATCTGTACAGCCCGGAGATCCAAGCTCACAGGGAGCACATGTCGGAGCATGCGGTCATCTGCAAATTCATGGGGCTGTGGCCCACAGAGCATGCCCTTTGCCAATGGAACAAACAGCACTGGAAACCCAAAGGTGACATTAACTTGCACCTAGGAGCTAAAGGTTTTTTTACAGTAGTCTTTACAAACCTAAAAGATAAAGACAGGGTTTTCGAAGGCGGCCCATATTTTTTTTCTTCAGCAGGTCTCTACATGAGACCTTGGAAGCCCAACTTTGTTCCTGAAAATGAAACCTTCACTCAGGTTCCAGTTTGGATCCGTCTCTTCTCCCTCCCCATAGATTATTGGGGTTTAAATACTCTCAAGAAAATAGGAGATAAGCTGGGCACCTTTGTCAAAGCTTCTGAAGCAACTATCCAACGCAGATACACTTCCTGTGCCAGAATCTGTGTGGAACTGGACGTATCGGGAGCCCTGCATGAAGGTATTTGGCTGGAGCTTCAGGACGAAGACTATTTTCAGGCCATTGACTACGAACAAATTCCTTTTCGCTGCAGGAAATGTCACAAACATGGGCATCTAGTAAGAGACTACCCTCTTAATAAAACGGAAGAGGCAGGCAAGCCCCAGGCTGAGCAGCAGAATAAAGAGGCATTCACAAAACCGAAAAGCAGGCAAAGAGCCAATCGAAGAAGGCCTAATAGAACAGGGGCCATCGCAAGCGCCTTCCTCAACCCCTTCAGGGTTCTGGAAATGGACACAGAAACAGAAGAGATACGGGTAGAAGAGAGGAACTCGGAGGGACAAAAGAACCAGCAAGAAAACAATAGGAAGGAACAGGATGAAGGTTCACACAGTCCCAGAGATAATAGAATAGAACAGGAAAGCACACAAGATGAAGATACAGAGATGTTCTACAGTGATGGGGGCAACGATGAATAGGAACTAAATGAAGCTCTAAAAAAGGCAGGAGTCAACTTACCAGCTCTGGAGGAGGACTGGAAGGCTAAAGGCATTGAAAATGTTCCAGATGAAGAACTACAACAGATAAGCGAACTCTTTATTGCAAGACAAAGGGCTGAACTGGCTAGGCAAAACAGAAAACTGGGAATAGCAACAGGATCAAGCAATCACTCCAATAACATCTCCCTCAGCCCAGCGGGCTTCAAACCAAGAAAGAAAAGAGGAAGGAGGACGACTGGAGAGGTTCTTCATGACTTGGGGATCCTAATGCTGAACTCAGGCAAAATGAAGGCCCTAGAAGCCTTCCCGTCCTATCATCTTTAAAATCTAGTTATCAATGAAAGTAATTTCTTGGAATGCAAGAGGGCTCAACAACCAAGCTAAACAAAGACGTCTCATCAGGAAGTTCAAAACAGAAAATCCGGACATGATGTTTATTCAAGAAACAAAATGCTCCTCCTCTCTCATAAAAATCATCAGTCAAAAATTAGGTAGGCCTCTCGACTTCATTGAAGTAGCCAACACAGGTTGGGAAGGAGGCATCACCACCTTTTGGGACTCAAGAACCATCAGCGTACTCGCCTCAGAAGCCACTCATGCCTACATAGCCACAGAGATTCAAATCACAGGTAACTCTGAAACTTATCTCTGTGTTAATGTTTATGGCCCTCAAAGATTAGAAGAAAAGTTCCATTTCCTCCACACTCTTAGAAGGTTGCAATCTAGATATCAGGCCTCTAAAATCATCATGGGCGGAGACTTCAACATGATCACCTCCCTCCTGGAGAAGAAGGGAGGGTTAAGAAAACTCAACAGGGACACCGGGGCCTTTGCTGATTTTATTGAAACTGCAAAGCTAGTGGATGTGCACCCCTCCTCTTACTCCTTCACTTGGAATAACAGAAGGGGAGGAGAAAACCTAATAGCATCCCGCTTGGATGGGTTCCTCATTTCAGAGAGCATAGTTCTAGAGGGCATCACGGTTAACTCTGATATCCTCCCTAGTGGGGGCTCGGATCATTGGCCCATCTCTCTAGAGGCTGCATTCCTGGGCACCCCGAGAAATAAGCCTTTTCCGCTTTGAGAAATTCTGGTTACAGCACCCCAATTTTGTTCAACTACTAGAGAAATGTTGGCGTGAACCATTGAATTTTCAAGGCACCAAAATGTTTAAACTCCAAAGCAAGCTCAAGCATATCAAAAGCAAAATCAAGCACTGGAACATCATGGAATTTGGAAACATTTTCAAGGAAAAATCCATCCTAGAGGGCAAGCTAGAGATAATACATAAAAGCTGGATCTCTGGCAACATTACCGAAGAATCAAAGAAGAGGGAAAAAGACCTCATGACTCAATGGCATCAAAGAAGCCTTCAAGAAGAAACACTCTGGAAATAAAAATCCAGAGTGCAATGGCTCAAAGAGGGCGAACAAAACTCAAAATTCTTCCACAGGTCCACCCTCGACTACAGAAATGCCAACAAAATTCTCAATCTCAAAAATGAATCGGGCGACACTCTTCATACCCACAGGGAAATATCCTCACTCCTGACAGAACATTTTAAGCACATTGCTCAGGAATCGCCTATAGACAGAGCTGATGCCATCAATACTTTAACGCAATCCATTACCAAAGTGGTAACAAAGGACCAAAATCTTGCCCTCCTCAAAGAAATTTCTATGGAGGAAGTGGAAGATGCAGTAAAAAGCATGCCTAATGATAAAGCCCCTGGCCCAGACGGCTTCACCATCAATTTCTTCAAAGCTTGCTGGCAAACCATCAAATCAGAAATTCGGGAAGTGGTTGAGGATTCCAGACGCTCTGGTACTATTCTCAAATCCATCAACTCCACATTCTTGGCTTTAATCCCTAAGGAAGAGAACGCCCACACCCCTGAGAAATTCAGACCTATAGCTCTATGCAATGTGATCTACAAGATCATCTCCAAGGTCATCGCTAACAGACTCAAACCCATCCTACCTAATCTCATCTCAGAAGAGCAGTCTGGTTACGTAGAGGGTCGAAAAATCCTAGACAATATCCTCCTAGCACAAGAAATGGTGCACACTCTTCAGATCAGGAAAAAAGCGGGGATGCTCATGCAGCTCGATCTCTCCAAGGCTTTTGATAAGGTAAATTGGAACTACCTGGAAGCTGTTCTTACATCGTTCGGTTTTGATAAAAAATGGAACAAGTGGATCCTCGCCCTAATCAAGTCCTCCTCCTTTTCCATTCTCGTCAACGGTTCTCCTTCAGAAACCTTCACTCCTTCCCGGGGCATCAGGCAGGGAGACCCTCTCTCCCCCTTCCTCTTTGTGATTCTCATGGAAGGCCTAAGTCGTCTCATCCACAAAGCTAAAGAAGAAGGAAACATCAGAGGTCTCCGTCCTCTTCACTCTAGTCCAGCCACTACCCATTAGCAGTTCGTGGATGATACCCTGCTGCATGGCACCCCCATGGTGAAAGAAGTGCTTGCCTATAAATCCATCCTAACTCTATTCAGCAAAGCTTCATGTATGGAAATCAATCATGCTAAATCAAAGATTTTTTTCTTCAATACGCACTTAGCAATTCAGAAGCATCTCACAAGCATTTTGGGATTTAAAAGGATTTCTCTGCCCTCTAAATACTTGGGCGCCCCGCTAACCTCAAAACCCTGGCAAAAGCACCATTGGGAAAGCACCCTAGCCAAGCTGGAAAACAAATGCAGACACTGGACTCACAGAGCCCTAAACTTTGCTGGCAGGCTAGTCCTAACCAAAGCCATCTTGCAAGCCATTCCCCATTACCTGCTTTCCATCCTTCCTGGCCCCCAAGGCATTCTTCACAGGATCAGAACAATCCAGAGAACTTTCTTATGGAGAGGTAACGTGGAAAAAAATAAATGGGCCTTAGTTGCCTGGAACAAGCTATGTAAATCCAAATCTCTAGGTGGCCTCAACCTTATAGACCCCCTGACCTCCAACAATATCTGTGGTGCGAAATTATGGTGGAGATGGCTCAAAGAACCTCACCTTCCTTGGGCAAAGCATTGGAAAGAGAAATACATACCCAACTGCAACGAGACAGATCTTATCCGGCTTCAGGAGGTTTCGGAAGGCTCTCCAATATGGAACCTTGCCAATCGGAATCGCAACATTATCCAAGATCACAGTTTTTGGGAAATTAGGAATGGAAACACAACACTCTTTTGGGAGGATGCTCGGCAGAAACTTCCTCGCCTCGCAACGCCAGATTTGGAAAACTACAAAAGAGAAGTTCAAACAATAGGCAACTACAAAGTAAACCAGTACTGGAGCCAGGATACCAACGAGCAAGAGTGGAGAATCTGGAACCCCCCAAACTCCCTCAGCTTCACAACTGAGAGTGCTCATCTTCAGAGCCTCCTAACCATTCTCAACAAAAGGAAAATTCGAATTTCTTTAGCCAGTGATCAACTCAGATGGGGAATGAAAGGGAATGGCAGCTACACCCTAAAGGAAGCCAGGATACAATTGGAACAGAATGAGCTAGGGGAAATCCTCCCCCGGAGCACTAAGGTTTGGGACAGCCTCTTCTGGCCCAAAATCAAAACCTTCCTCTGGCTCCTTATGAAGGGAAAAACCCTCACTTGGGACAACCTTCGAAAAAAAGGCTTCTCAGGCCCTTCAATTTGTCCCATGTGTAGAAACGAGGAGGAAACTATAAACCACCTGTTTAACTCTTGCATTTGGGCAAACAGTATATGGCAGTGGCTAGAAAACACTGTGCAACAATCCAACAGGAACATAAAGTCTATCCAGGACACAATTACTCAGTGGCCAGAAGACTTCTCGAGCAATTACAGGGTAAACAGCATCTGGAAAATCATCCCAGGCTTTGTAACCTGGACCATATGGAAGGAACGAAACAGGAGAATTTTTCAAAATGAACAGAGGAATTTCGAGTTCTCGCAGATTACCTTATCTGCTAACATCCGTGAGCTAATCTCAGCTAAATGCACGTGGTTGTCCGATGCGAATCCTTCGCCCAGGGACCAACGCATTCTGGCCAGCTTCAAACTGGATAATGCAAATAGTGCACCAACAACTAGCAGCAATCTCACACCTCCAAATGATGCACCAGGATGGCACAAGCCCCCGGCAGGTTTCCTCAAACTAAATTTTGACGGGGCCTCCAGAGGCAACCCTGGTCCGGAAGGCATAGGGGGAGTCGTCAGAAACCACAGAGGGGAAATCCTTTATATTTACAGTCAAGCGTTGGGCGAAGCCACTAATAACGAAATGGAGTTTGCTGCGATGGAAAAAGGCCTTAGAATTCTGCACAAAAACCGGATGGCCATCATTGTCATAGAGGGAGACTCTGAAGTAGCCATAACTGCAGTGAGGCGAATTTACCACGGCACGCCGGTTAGCAGAGTCACGAAACATTGGCGCCTGGCTCAGGTAACCGAAAACATCGCCATTTTGCTTCGCAAAATGAAAGGCCTCACCTTTCAGGCGATCAGAAGAAAGGTTTACGCGGTGGCAGACCACCTGGCTAACATTGGGATTGAGAACCCAAACGATCCGAAGGACAGCTGGTGGGACGACATGACGTGTCCGGACCTTAAGGCAACCTGCCTTCAGCATGCCAGAAAGGACATCGCCCAGACAGAAAACGACGACGGAACGGTTTTGGCTCTCCAGTTTCCGGCTAACCACCATGTTGACTAAGCACTCCACCTTAAATCCGGAGGAGGCCGAAAGACACTCAGCACAATGCATAACTGTCAGGCGATGCAGTCATACGGATCTGTACTGCCCCATGATCTGTTTGGATCCTCAGCGCCGTAACCACAACATGACTAAGCCTACCTGGCGGGCTGAGGACGAGGGGATAATCGGTAGCAATAATAGCTTTCAATTATTCTCTGATACCATCGCTCTTCCTTCTCGCGGTAATAATCACGACAAGACTGGCAAGTGGCCCTCCCTCCTAATCCCCCCCTCCAACCATCTTCAGGCGCTCGGCTATTTAACTACGTCCTTGGCAGATTGGGAAAGCACAATTTTATCGTATTGCAAGGTGAAAAGTTTGTGCACTGCCAACACAGCGCAGGGTATAACCGTGGCAGGCTCCCACACCATGAAAGGTGAAGGCTGTCGCAACCAGGCAGCTATAAAGGACCTTCATCACGCCCAGGAAATGTATGAGACACAGACCTCGCAGCGCAACAAGCGAAAGTTGGGAGAATTAGAAAGCAATGTCAAGGAGGAGGAAGCTAAGTTATCTGACCAGCAGTTGGAGAGGGAGGTCAGTTGGCTGCAGGACCCAGGCACCATCTACACTCGGGCTACACAGTTTGTCAGAACCCAAGCTAAGGCTTGGAGAATGAAAACCATGTTGGTGAAGGTTCTGACAGCGCAGGAGGAGCAAGATGAAAGAGTCCAGCAGCTCAAGCGCCAAATGGACACGATGGAGCATGATCACATGTGCGTTGTCTAAAGTATAGAGTTTAAATTATCTTCGCTTGACCAGCAAGCAGATTACATTAATAAAAATCTCACGGTGCTCATCAAGCTTATGAGGAATGTGGCTAACTCTGAGGGTTTCTCTGGGGAGACTTCTGGTGTTCCTCCAAAAGACACTCCGAAGCCAGGGCCCAGCCACCAGCCGCAGCAGGGGCAGACCCACCGCTGAGGGTTGCGGCCTTCGTTCCTTTTTGCTTCCTCGGTCACTCTCCTTCCAGGTTTTCGTGCTCTCTGTTTTTTTTTTCGCCATGTACTCAGCTCTCTTCTCTTGGCATCATAGGCCCCCTAGCTCTCAGTTTACTGGGCATCATGCTGTTTCCTCGTGGTCGCCCTGCGTGGTGGGCCGTTTCAATTTCTGGTTCTCTGACTTGGCCACCCTGCGCGGTGCGCCGGTTCCTACTTTGGTCATTTTCCTTGCCGCCCTGTGTGGTGTGCCTATGTGGAGTTTTGTTATGCGTTGCCGCCCTGCGTGGTGTGCTGGTTTACCCTTTTGACAAATGCAAATCCTTCTTGCCAGGCGAGCTGTTAAGCTGCCCTTGAATCTGCAACAGTAGAAGTTTTGTAACATATTCTCCTATTGTTAATACAAATGCTTATTTACGCAAAAAAAGAAGAAGATCAACTTGGTCTAATTTAAAAGTGTGTTTCTTTATTAGGCATTTGTAATTATGTAATCTGTTTGTCCCAATATGTTCTAGACATAGAGTGATATAATGACTCATATTCTCCTTGATACTAATGGCTGTTGATCCATGGCTTAACACCCAATCGGTCCATGATCTCCATTTAAAGTGCATGGAGGGTTATTTTCTAATGATCAATTGTGAAAAACTCTCTTATATAATTTTTTTTCTTTTTCATTAATAATTATCTAAGGTGGCCACATTAGTTAAGGTTGTGGATTATTTCCCACTTAGAGTGTTTAACAACATGAAACAACATGTTACGATCTTTGACCTGGTTGTGTGAGTTGTTACTTAAGGTATTTGTCCTATGTAAAATAACCTATTTTATTGATCATGGTACTTGAGGTCCATTTGGATAATTTCTCTTTCTCAAGTGCTCTATGCAATATCAACAAATTAGAAGTAGAGAGAAAATGTGCATTTTCAAAGTAAGCTAACTAATATCCGATCTCGTTATTATTGAGGTTCAATTTTTTTAATTCAATATAAATTTCACTTGTTTTTGTATGCTGTTGTGTGAAAGTTTTTTTAGGGAAAAACAAGGGTTTGTGGAGTAGGTATATATTTTTGAGTAATTTAATTGTTGATTAAATGATGTCATTACCTTATCAACTAGGGTTTGTGAACTTGTGAAGTGCATGTGCACTATATATGCTAGGAAATCTATTTTTAATCAAAAAGAATGAATCTAAATACAAAATGTAAATTTAACCTATCTATGAATAATTCTCATTAAGTACACTCATATTCTATCTATAAGGCATTCAATCTTGCATAAAATTCAAAGCAAACTATGCTAATGTTTCAGGAATTCAAAACTATTCCTATAGACAAAAATTGAAAGCTATTCTATTTGAGAAAAAATTAAAGTCTATTATATTGAGCAGGAAGTGTAAATATGATCTAATTGACTTGAAAATATATGATTCTATTCTCATTTTAATTTAAAGATATTTGACATCAATCTATCCTAGAGACATGACAAAAATCTAACTATCCATTCAAAAGTAGTATTGAAATGGAATTAAATTAAAAAGCAGTGATCAAAGAGCATGAATTGAAAGAGATTCAAAATGTAAAAGCCTTCATAGGATACCGGTGTGCATATTCATAATCATGAATAATCATAATACTTAAATAAATATGAGACTAAACGTAAAACACATATTTTTGGAGTTTTTGTTTTACTGCCAAGCGCTTGACTTATCATGAACCAAGGATAAATGAGAAAAACTGGAATTGAAAACATAGCATCATTGCATCAATCTATTTTGAAAATCCAATTGAAATGAAAGCTATTCTAAATAATGAAATTGAAATAACAACTATGCTATCTCACAACTCCATAGGGGGCCCTCCTGGTGAGCACGAGGAACTAGGAATTCAGACCACTGGATGTAGATTACCTGCAACAAAGTATTTGTATTAACTGCAAAAACAAAGTCTTTGTCTCCAAAGAATAATATTAATTCCAAACTTAATACTTGTTTTCCTCGGTTCTAGATCAAATCATTTTATAATGTTTTATGAACTAACAACTTCAAGAAATTAATCCTGAGAAGTAAGTCTTTGATTGAACACCTAAGTTTTAAAATCAAAATAGAACATTTTCTCTCATGATTCGCTACTAAAAGAGCTAATCATGAGAGAAATTTTGATTGACACATCATTAATTAAAATTCTAAATTCTAGATCTTGCTTGCTTGACTTCTCCATGCTCACTTGATGATAAGGTTGACTCCTTGAAATTTTGTGTGAGAATAAAATTCCTTTTCCACGTCTAACTCTTGGTTTGACCAACAAGATTCACACATCTTGTAAACTTCTAGGTCGAATAGGTGGATGTCCATGTGGCTAACATTTGGCAATTATCCATATGTCCTGTTTGGCTTCAAACTTGTGTGAACCTATTCAACTTAGTATTTGGCTGCAAGAATGCTAGTTAGTTGTAGAATATGCATCTTTTAGTAGCTATAGCAAAATTTTAATCAATTTCACAAAGAAATCATAGACTATGAGTTGAGAGTTAGATGATACATTTTTATTGTAGTTGTGTATGACCTGAATGGCCTATAATTTATGGATGAAATAAAAATGTATACAAAATGGATGAAATAAAGGGAAAGCATTTGCCAAAAAGAGGACAATTCAGAGGTTCAACACACATTTTGAGATATAAAAGGAAAATAAAAATCCTCCCTCCTCCATCAAAATTTCTATATATTTTGCATTAGCTTGGTTGAAATTTACTTTGTTTATTATATTTTGAGTTCAAGTTCCCCTTTTTTAGGTTTCTTTTTGAAAAAGTTCATACAACCTAGAGTATTTGATTCCTTTATTATAAAGTGTATTTCATTTAAGTTATAAAAGTGAATCACTATGATAACATTACTGCTTTTTTTTAAAAGTTACTTTCGACATGCCACTTTATTTTATAAAGTGAGTTGATTGTAAAAGTGTTTTTCACTTATTTTATAAAAAATATCATTTTATAAATAACTTAGTTGTAAAAAATGATCTTATAGGAAAATTTAGAGAGAAAGATAATATTTTTTTAAAACTCAATAGCCTAATTATATATCTATCACCACGTGGGCTACCTTCTACCTACCATGTGGCGCTCTAGTCCATTTTATTCCTTCTTTGAAAAACAACATAATATTCATATTCAAAGTTTGTTTGTAGTGCTGTTTTCTTTGAAACAACCTAATTTTACAAGAGATTCCATCTAGATAGTTAATTTCAGCCTTTGATTCCATATTTTTTTTTCCAAAGGAAAAATCATAATCTTTCACTATGTGTAAAAATTACATGTAGTAGATGCCCAAGGCATATGCTGTTGGCCCATGGCCATTTCAAAATAAATATCAGTAAATAAGTTGGCGAAAGCCATTAACTGTGGGTATTTTTCAAAAAAGATAAAAAAAACTGTACATAGAAACCTCGCAAAGGTATTCATTCTATTGAGCCATATGTGCATATATATCTTCAAAAAAATAGATACACTGTTTTTATGAAATATTAAAAAAACAATAAATTAGGGCCTTTCCACCCTATGATATTCATGATCTATATAGGGGTGGTGATGGTATTGGTATTGTTCAACACCCATCTGTTTCGTGATCATCCATAAGCCTCGGGGTAGTAGCATGGCCTCATTGGAAAGTCTGTTAGCACTTTCGTTATATTCCCTATATATACAATGACATGAAATTGAATTAAAAATTGCTTTGAAGATGATGGCTTCGTCCAATATATTTCTAAGTGAATGAGCATGACAATGATTTTTATTGTTGAACCAGTTAATTATGATTTTAGAGTCCCCGAAAATCTGTATGGTTGAGTAATCATGTGCTAATGCAAAGTGCAGAAGATGTCTGAGGGTGATTAGCTCAGCAAAATTGTTTGTCCCCTCCCCCAATCCCAATTGAACTTTGAAAGAGTGCTGTTCAGAAATATGCAGAATGAAACCCCCACCACAACCATGGGCTTGGGATGTGCCATCGAAGAAGGACCATGGTCGGGATTTGTCGATCAGTCCAAGGGAGATAGTTCGATGGTTTTCGGAGTTGTCAACTTCCAGGATGTCATGATAGGATACCACAACCTTTGCATTGATGAGTGGCCAGCATGTAATTGCTTCATTAAAAATGATTTGATTCTGGGTGAGCCATATAGTCCAGCAAAGGATGAGGGGTAGAAATTGTTTTTTAGAGCCATGGTGTGCAGCGAACCATGTGCTCCAGGCTTGTGGGATTGAGGGTCCCTGCCATCTTCCCTGTATGGATAAGAGTTGAGTAATAGATTGCCAGAGCTGGACGACAGTGGGGCAGAGCAGAAACAAATGCTCATTTGTTTCAGAGTCTCGTTTGCACAAGACACACCAGTTTGGTCCATAAATAGATCTGTGAATGAGGGAGTCTCCTGTGGGAGTTTTATTGCTGAGGACACTCCACTTGAATAGTCGGGCCCATGGAGGTGTTTTCAGCTTCCATAGTTGGCGCCACCATTGCTTAGCTATCTCTAGTTTGTGATCCGAGAGGAGAGAGAGATAACCAAGTTTTAGGGTGTATTTACCATGCTTAGCTGGAGTCCAAATGAGTTCATCTGTACCTTCTTTTAGACGAACATGTGCCTCAGCCAGAGCATTTAAGTATCCTTCCCAGATCTGTTGCCACTATACAGGGATACCAACATTGTGATTAGACATCCGTCCTTGTTTAAAGACAGTGTTGTGTTCGCGATCAACTATATGTGCAATCACTTTGATGTCCCTTTGATGTAGGAGTTGTATCAGGTCAGGTGGGAGATGATAACTATTTCCTCCCCCAATCCATGGGTCCATACCGATGCGCACTAGATTGCTATCATTCATTCTCCAAGCCTAGCCAGATTTGATGAAAGGCATAGATTGAAGGATTGTCTTCCAGACTATAGAGATGCTAGTTCACGGCCAAGCTGGTAGGCGAGCCCAATCCAAGACTTGTTGTGGCCAAATGTATTTGTGGTATGTAATCGTGGT
This sequence comes from Pinus taeda, assembly GCA_000404065.3. Classification (NCBI taxonomy): domain Eukaryota; kingdom Viridiplantae; phylum Streptophyta; class Pinopsida; order Pinales; family Pinaceae; genus Pinus; species Pinus taeda. Next base: position 44,254 of record APFE031472683.1, read on the forward strand.
CCAGAGATTCTATGTAGTGAGTAGTGTCCAACTCATCTTAGCTGCTAGTGCTTGTGCAAATACAACCAGATCCTTTAAACCCCAACCTCCCCATTTTTTTGGTAAGGTGATCTTCTTCCAGCTAACCCATGCAAATGTTTTTCTTTCTTTTTGTCTATTCCATAGATATCTGCAACATATCTGCTGAATGCGGGTAAGTATTCCTCGAGGGATCCAGACAAGCAACATCCAGTACACAGGTGTGGCTTCCAGTATAGATTTAATGAGGACAAGGCGCTCGGCTCTGGAGAGAAATCTATGATTCCAATCTTTCAGTCTTTTCTCGATTTGTGTCATTAACCAGATCTAGTCAACTATCCGGTAGCTATGAGGTTTGTCTAGAACCCCAGGTATTTTAGGCCATTTTCAAGATTGTGTAGTTGAAAATGGAAGAAAAGATGGGCAACTCTATCTTCCTGTGGGGAGGTGTGTGATAGAGATATAGTTGACTTGTTTTGATTAGTGACCATGCTAGTGGCTTTTGCAAAGAGAGCTAGGATGTCATGGAAAGTGGTAGATTCCCGTATGTTGCCATCAAGGAAGATAAGAACGTCATCAACAAAAAGGAGGTGAGTGAGGTAACAGAGGTCACTTATTTTCATTCCTTTAAGTCTACCTTCCATTTTTGCAAATGCAATGGGCCTACTGAGGCCCTCCATCACAATGAGGAACAAAAGGGGAGAGAGAGGGCATCCTTGTGAGGGTCCCCGTTCTACATGGAAGAAATGAGAGGCAGATCCATTTATGAGTACACTGAAGGATGCCGAGTTGATGCAACACATGATCCAATCTGTGAATGCCAATGGGAAGCCTAGATGAATCAAAATCATCTTTATGTGGAGCCAGCTAACTCGATCAAAAGCCTTTGTAAGGTCAATATTGAGGATAATGCTTTTCAAATTTTTTACTTTGATAGAGTGTATAGCCTCCTGTGCTGTTCCTATGGCCTCATGGATCTGGCGGTCCTATAGGAAGGAAAATTTCTCATGGGAGATATGGTGAGAGAGGATGGGGCAGATCCTATTTGCAATAATCTTGGCAATGATTTTGTATAGGGTATTACAGAGAGAGATTGGGCGAAAATCATTGAAAGATGAAGGGGAGTCAAATTTAGGGATCAGGGCAATGAAGGTAGAATTGATGGCCTCATAAATTTTTCTTGTGATCCTGCATTCTTTGACTACTTTGAGGAGATCATTCCCAATAAGCTCATAAAAATGTAGGTAGAATTCAATAGTCCATCCGTCTGGTCCAGGGCTTTTGTCTTTTTAAAACCATTTCAGAGTCCCTTCTAGTTCTTCTGCGGAGACATGTGCAGTTAACTCTTCTATTGAATCTAGATCTACAAACCTTGGGAAATGCTCTGCCAATTTAATTATATCTACAAGATTTGTAGCTGGGAGTTCTTTTTATAGTTGTTGGAAGTGTGAGATTCCCAACTGAGAGAGATGGCTGAAAGTACTGTGCCATTGTCCTGAGTGGGCATATTCCAAATGGTGTTTGAGACTTTGCTCCCCTTGGCATATTTGTAAAAGAAACTCATGTTATTGTCTCCAGCTTTTAACCAGAGTGCTCTGCTCTTGAGGTGCCATGTCTCCTCTCTTTCCTTCAGGATTTTTTTTTGATTTTCTAATACAATAAGGTGTGTCTTGAATTTTGCAGATAAGAAACTCCTGTTCTGGTCATCCATTAGTAGAGCCAAAGAGGATTCGACTGTGGCGAGGGTGTTGTCATCCTTTAGGGTTTTTTCCTTTGCCCACTGGATAGTTAATCTCTTGAGCTGATAGACATTATAGTAGAAATCTTCAGCCCGAGTGTGACCCCTTGTGGGAGGGTTTGCCAGCCAAAAATCAGATATTAGTTTGGAGTAGGAGGGGCCCTGAAGGCAGGTTTAGTTAAATTTGAACAGTGCCTTGGGATTTTTAGGGGGGCCAGAGATTCTAAGTAGATAGGGGAGTGATCTGAGATACCACCTGATTCGACCCATTGCCTGTAGAGGGATAAATGTTGTAGCAGCGGGGTCTTAATTAAAAATTTGTCTAGCCTTTTGGCTAAGGCCACCTCCCCAAATCTCTTGTTCCTCCAAGTGGGCAATGGTCTATTCATGGGGATATCAGTCAATTGAGCTTGTTCAAGAAGGTTTTCAATGGTAACAGAGAGTAGGTCAATATGTGCAGATGAACCCCAAGACTCGTTAAATTCGATGGAAAAGTTTAGATCTCCACCAATAATGATGTTTTCTGGTAAAGTGATTGAGAGACTTAGGAGTTGATTCTAGAAGGCCTCCCACCCCTGACAAGGCCCATATACGTTGATGAGTTGAAGATCCATACCCAGGTCAGCAGAGAAAATATCTATCCCAATGAAACCCTACCCTCCCCAAGCAGATTTTAGGTTGATGGAATGGGGGTTAAATCCCAGAGTCGAACCACCAGATATCCCGACTGCATTGAGGGAGAGAAAGGTCCAGCCTAGTTTGTTTCCCCAAGATGCTAATGTGATTCGCTTCACCAAGGGTTTCTTGAAGTAAAATGATGTCAATAGGCTCAGATTCGAAAAGCCTTTGGAGGGCTAGTTTTTTGGGCGAGCTAGCCATGCCCCTGTAGTTGAAGGATAACCACTTTATGGGAGTAACATGTCATGGGTGTTCATTGCTCTAAGAACCTGATCCAAGGAATTTTTCCTGCCAGAGGCCACCTTAGCCCTTACTCGAAGGATAACATGCAAGAGGTAGAATTTGCAATGACAGTGTGGTTTAAGGGGTAACGAGGGAATGAATAGGCCCAGGCCAGAGTGTTGTGAGGGGGATTCAGATGAGAGGGAGTGGTAGTGCAAATTGTATGAGTGAGGAGGGGTAAATGATGATGGGGGCAGACTAGAGAGAGCCTCCAGAGGGAAATACGGGGAGGTAGTAGAAAATATAGACTGATGGGAGATCAGGGGGCAGGGGGTGGGAGGAAGGGTGGCCGTTTGATCTAATATTGATGCATTATGCAAATGGAGTGTAGAGCATGCATAAGTAGAAGATAAAATAGGGAGAGGTAGAAAAGGAATACCCAAGCTACGTGTAGCTTCAGCTGCTGCCCTGGCTTGAGTCAATGATAGAGATGGAGGTCGCGAGGAGCTACCAGGATATTGCTGAGCCTACTGAATTGTGGTTGGCTTCCCAAGATAAGAGAATGCTGTTGGTGTAGTATTCTCGAGGGTGACTGAGGTGGTCTTGCCCATCCCGCCCTCTTTTTCCAATGGTGTTTCAGGGGTTTTTTGCACCAGTGGCATTCTTTGTAGAGATGCCCGACTTTGTGGCAGCTGTGGCATTTGAGTGGCACTCCCTCGTAATATAGGAATTGAATCCTTGTAAAATTTCACCATTGTAGAGTAGTATTCTCTCCAAGCCCTCTCGAGTATTCAGGTGCACTAGGATGCGGGCTAGCGTGCGATTTTTGGACTAGATGATCGATTTATCATAGTCTAGAAATGTGCCTAGAGTGTTTCCAATTCACACGAAAACCTCTTCTGACCAGTACTGAAGGGGAAAACTAGGTAAACACACCCAAAGGGGTATAGCTCTGATCTGTTCTCTTTCTGGATCAAACAGAGGGCTCGATCATTTTAGCAGGACCAGGGCCATTTCAGTGTGTCAATACCACGTGAGCACCATGTTTGTATATTCTTCTAGAGCGAAGTGGAGTGCAAACCATCCTCGTGGTAGGATCTGTACCTCTAGTAGTTGTATGAAGATCCTCCCCCAAATTTCTTTTAACCATAACCCTAGATGTTCTGCCGAATAGGTTCTTCCACGAACCCTACCCACCAGGACTTTTCCTGTCGTGTCTGCTACTTCTCCCATGGTGAGTCCTTCCCCAAATTTGATGGTGAAGTCCTTCCCTAAGGCCTTAACGCACTTATATTTCCTTTTCCCTGATCTTGGTGCTGTTGGGTGGTCTTGTAGTGGATCCGAAGGATTCAGGGTTTCTTGCTGAGATTGGTGAGCCGCAGTCCTTACCTTGATTATAGGGGTTTCAAAACATCCTGAAGGAGGGGCCGAAGCGTGTGCTGTCGTGTAACTGCTGGGAGTTCTGTGACTGAAGGCCTGAGTCTCTGGTACCACAAGAATTTCAAGGCTCGAAGAGGAGAAAGGGTTAGCAGGGAAGAGAAGATTCATAGGGCGCGAGGGATCAAAGGATGGGGATGAGCAGGCGACCAAGATATTTAGGGTTCTGGGAGAAAGCGGGGGGCAGTCAAGGGCAGGGGAGTCAATGGAGAGGGTAGCGATGTGGAGAGTGAAGGCAGATAGCCCGGGGAGGGAGACAATCGGCATCGGGTTCGAGCAAGATGGAGTTGCGGAGGAAGCGAGTGCCGACTTAGGGTTTGGGCGACAGAAAATGGATTGTTCTAGGAATGGGTCCAGTGAGTAATCCACCAGTTCCAAGTCCATATCCTCCATGCTGAGCCTAGGAACAATAGACTATAATTATCGGTTTGTGGGAGCAGGTGCAGGTCGGGGCAGCTAGTAGCGGAGGGAGCCAGAGGGATTACGGAGCCTACAATTAATCATAATCTTATTCACGGTGAGGGTAAGAAACCCGGTGGAGCGCCATCCTTCCTCAATAACTGTGTTAATAAAAGAAAATTCTACTTCCTTTTTTTGATTTTGATTCCATATTACTTGCATAGTTTGATATGGATATTCCATATGATATTTTGCTTAGTAATACCAACTAATTCTCATGGAAATTCTATATGGAGGATGTAGTAAGAAGTAGATGATTTTATTAGATTGCTTTGGGAAAATAAAAATCCATCATTAATGTTAAAAAGAAATCCAAATGGGATAGTAAGAATGATGGAGTATGTGGATTAATAAAAATGTCCATTTCTCCTAGTTTAATGTTTCATCTTCAAGGAATTAATTACTTGTATGAAGCTTGAAAAAATGAACAAAAAATTTGGCAAACATAGTGTGATTTGAACCCATAAGCTTCAAAATAAAATAATGTCTTTAAGTCCTAATGGTTCCCATTTCTTTGAAAATATTTGACTAGGTTCAAAGCACTTTTTTTTTTAGATCTAGAAAATCTAGTATATGCACATTATTGACAAAATGTAGTTATGTGCACTTATTAGTAGATGGGTTCCAATAGGAAATCAATCCCTCCTATAATGGAGTTAACTAGTATTTTATCCTAATTACAAAATAATTCATCACTATTTTGACAAAGTGAGAGTTAACACAAAATAGCAACCTAAAACTAGGCATAACCATAATCTTGAAAAGAGGAAAAACATAACCCTAGCCTAGGATTATTCACAAGGTTGTGGAGCCTCCTTCTTTAAATTCAACTTCACATTCCAAACAATGGAAGCGGATTGTATCACTTATGCTAAGTGTTAGAGTTGGGTTGGATGGCGTTAATTCCCCTTTCATATCAATTTGGCACCTCCTCTTAAACATGGATCATTGCTATCTCCAAACCAACATCCCTTTACATATGGCCTCAAATCTAACAAACTGTTAATTTATGTAGGATATTTTCATGATGAACCATGATATTTTCTAGTGCATGAGAAATGATAGCTTTCACAAGCCAATAAGTCTTTTCAAAATTGTAAAATTCAGTTTTTTTTGGTACATGAATGAACTAGACCAAAGACCAAATCATTAACCTTCTCTAGAATTTGATCCATAGTCAAGTTTACCTTCTTATCCTTCATTACCTTCTCAATATGCTCCATTTCAATTTTTGCATCATTTAGATAAAGGGCATAATAATTCTTCTTGCTTTCTAGGCTTCATTCATAACTTGATATGGGTGAGTGGTGTGAGACCTAGTGGAACCATGACCCACTCCTCATCCTATTTTATGTTTATTTCCTCCTCCCACATGACCCTTCCCTTTCATCATACTACCTCCATGAGTTAATTATGTCCACACTAGAGTAGTCTGGCATGATCCTCCACACAACAGGAAGTGTGTAATAACCTTGGTCAAAATTCCATGTAAATAAAGTTGATAAAGGAAAAATAATAACCAATGTCATGGGACACATATTCCAAGCAGAATGTTGGGAAAAACTTACTAGTGTGGGTGTTCATTTGGTTTATTATGGCTAAAGGAAATTGACAAAGGAAAAGGATTTGGAAAGGAAAGTGGCATTAATTGGCATTTTATTTATGAAAATAATGGAAATTAGTAGAAAAGGAAGGTGAAAGGTCACAGGTTTCATGTGAGGAGGAAAATGAAGGAAAATAATAGAAAATTGAAGAAATTAGTGGCCTCATTAATAAAATGGTTTCTGAGGATCAGTTGGTACCCTTTTGTCAGTTCAGTTTTGGAGCTCTCTCTCTCTTCTCTCTCTCTCTCACTCTAGGACACTTAGAGAATTCTTGGAGCACTCTAACATTGGATAAGGGAAAGAAAATGAAGGACCAAGAGGGAAAAAGAAAGAAAGGATCAAGCAAGGAAGAGTATCATCTAGCAGCTACAATGATATTGTTTGGAGGTATCGATTTTCATGTGTGATTTCCTTGCTAGATTTGACATGCATGGTACATGAATATGTGTATTTGGTTCTCTTGCTGTCATTCACATGGGTTTTGCTAGGTGTGACATTGTTCTTCATCCTTGCCTTGCCATTTCCAAATAACCATGGTGTGATGGGTTCTCTTGTATTTGGTTGATCTGGATTGTCGGATTGTTTCGAAATTAAGTGAGGTGGTCTCAGAAAGAAATAACATAAGGCCTAGGAATCCCCGGACTGGACAGGGATTGTGGTAAAGCCAAATTTTGTGCACCTCAGTGGGCCTAGGAATCCTCTACCGATGAATGGCGAGATATATGGTAAATCCTAGAGGTGTGTGACCTCGATCAGGCCTAGGAATCCTTAACTAGTGAATGACAGGATATACAGTAAATCCTGGAGGGTGGAGTCTTGATTAGGCCTAGGAATCCTCAACCGTTGTATGGTGGGATATACGGTAAAACCTAGAGACTAGGAGACAAGTAAATTCCTCGCGATGTAGGTGGAGAAATTTGGTGGAATCCGTGCTTGTTTAGGGCCTAGTGATTTGGTGGAATCCATGCTTGTTTAAGGCCTAGTGATCCGGTGGGGATTGCGACAAAGCTTGAGTAAACCTGGTTTGGTTTGGTTTTGAGTCCCACATTCATGCTTGGAATATGACATGAGATGATTGGATGAAAGAAAGATCTAGTTCAACCAATCTATGGTTGGGTGGTTCGTGGAAGTCCCATACCTAGTTGGCTTTCACATTAATTAATAAGAGTTCCTTATCCTTGGTTTTTAATGTGTAAATGTACTGGCTCATATGTGGATTTTATGGCTATTATATCCTTGTTATTTCTGTTGGTTATATGCTGGTTATAAGTATGTTTTATGAAGAACTTGATGTATGGATCTCATCATGTTTTGATTTGAAAATGAATGTATAATTAATATATAACCTAATAGATGATAATGCAACTATTGTGATATGGAAATAATGCTTCTTTACAAGTCTCAGATAAGTATGAGACCCCTATGCTTAGATATGATGTTATGACCTGTATATTGCATATTTGTGACACGTTTGACGAAATGCCTATCATGGCTAGTAGGGGTCCATTCAATTCATTGATTAATTGTTTTGCAATAGTACCTTTGTTTCAATTTTATTTATCATTCATATAAGTTTCATGACATTCTGGGCAGTGACCTAAGTCTTGGCCTTGAAAAAGGTAAAAAATCTGGGGTCCCTGGCTCAAAACTAGTTGAAAAATTCCAGAGTGGCTGGCATGCCTTTGCTATGAGAGTGATTACAAGGCCTTAGTCACATGCATGGATTTTCATGGGATCCACTAGTGTTTTGGGAAGTTTTAGTGTCTACGGATAAACACTTAAACCCCTAGACTAGTAGCTAAGTCAAGAACAACAGTGCAAAGCATTTTCTACTTTTTCTATGTTCAACAAATTTAATAAGAGGTAAAGAAACCTACCTGTAGCTTTCTCTTACTCCTTATCTCCCTTGATCAATTATGTCGCTCCTCTTCATACTTAATCAGCTTGAAGAGTACTTGCACACAGAGAGAAGACAACAACCGATCACAGCATATGATAATGATTTATTGATTAAACATAGCATGGAATCAAGTAGATGATACACATATGAAAGCATAAATGAATAACACAAGCATATGGAAAAATCTTTGAACACTTTATTAGTAAAAGGAAGAGTTACAACCCATTTCTTGATTCAACATCACTCCTCCAGTTCAATCCCATCCTCTCCTCATAATAAGCAAGACATTTTGACATCATTACAATACTTGAAATCAACGCAAGTCTCATATTAACAACATCTCCCTATAATTCAATAATTTCCAGCCCCTGATCACTTAGATGGGTGGTCTTTTTATAGGTGAATGAAGGAAGTTATGCCATAAATGGTGATAATGAATGCCCTCCCAAACTTAGAATTTAGTTCCATGGAGGAAGGGATAAGGGATTGATGTTCCTTAACTCCCTTCCTCCTCCAAATACGAGCTCAAAGGAGTAGATAACCTTGAGAAACTTCTAGAGGCATCCAATGGATAAGGAATATTTCAAACCTTCATGGAAATTCACTCAAATTCACCCAATGCAAGCCAAAGAGGGATCAAGTGCGCTACATAGCACCCTATCAATGTATGGTTTGCATTACAGCGCAGCCTAATGAAGGCTTGCCTGCGCTAATCTTCTTAGAGGAAGTTTCTAGATGGATTTGGTCATGGAACTTCTTGGAAAGCTAGGAATTTTGATGGTTGACTTCTTTAGGGCAAGTAACAACTAAATTAGGGTTTGATGGGCCCCAATATTACTGATTTGTAGGTTGGGGTTGATGTGCCCAAATGGATCTATAACAATTTCCCCTTAAAGCATGAAGTCGTAAACATGTATGTCGAGTGAAATGGTTTATCATGTGGAGAGGAGGTTTCGAAGCGGAAGGTGACCTGCATCAATTACAATACATATATCATGATAATTTGATTTTTTCTCATGAACTTGCTGAGGGAATGCATATCCATGCTCAGCTTATAAACTTTCATTACATATACAAATATAGTTGTCTACAGATATAGACCCATGAATGTAAGGCCATTGTAAATTTGATTTAGTACTCCTGAAAATATCACAGCCCGGATGGATGAAACTAGATCCGAGGTCTTCAATCTTGTTCAATCTTTCACTCAAGTACAAGTCTAACCATGTGAATAGATGATCTAAAGTCGAACATGGGAAGATATTGTTTGATTACCAGCCAATGATGTAAGCCATTAATAGATGCGATAGGAATCACCGATAATGATGATGACCCTCAAGGTACTACAATACATTTCACATGGTGTGAATAAATGATTTGATGTTGAACACCATACAAAGTCTTTCGGTCGAAGGTTAGTAATGTCAAGCCTCATGTCTTCTCAAAAGGTGACTTGGTCTTGCTTTACGATCAGGAGTCTGATAAACTTGGCGCAGGAAAATTTGAACCACTTTGTGGTCACCAATTTGTTTTGGGAAGTTTTAGTGTGTATGGATAAATGCTTAAACCCCTAGACTAGTAGCTAAGTCTAGAACAATTGTGCAAAGCATTCTCTACTTTTTCTACGATCAACAGATTAGATAAGAGGCAAAGAAGCCTACCTGTAGATTTCACTTACTCCTTATCTCCCTAGATCAATTTTGTCACTCCTCTCTGTACTTAATCCGCTTGAAGAGTACCTGCACACACACAGAAGACAACAACTGATCAAAGCATATGATAATGATCTATTTGTTAAACATAGCATGGAATCAAGTACATGATACACATATGAAAGCATAAATGAACAACACAAGCATATGGAGAAAGCTTTGAACACTTTATTAGTAAAAGGAAGAGTTACAACCCATTGCTCGATTTAGCATCACTCCTCCAGTTCAATCCCATCCTCTCCTCATAACAAGAAAGACATTTTGACATCATTACAATACTTGAAATCAACTCAAGTCTCATACTACCTATAATTCAATAATTTCTAGCCCTTGATCACTTAAATCAGTGGTCTTTTTATAGGTGAATGAAGGAAGTTATGCCATAAATGGTGATAATGAATTCCCTACCAAACTTAGGATTTAGTTCCATGGAGGAAGGGATAAGGGATTGATGTTCCTTAACTCCCTTCCTCATCCAAATACGAGCTCAAAGGAGTACATAGCATTGAGAAACTTCTAGAGGCATCCAATGGATAAGGAATCTTTCAAACCTTCATGGAAATTCACTCAAATTCGCCCAATGCAGGCCAAAGAGGGCTCAAGTGCGCTGCATAGCACCCTAACAGTGTATGGTCTGCATTGTAGCACACCCTAATGGAGGCCTGCCTGTGCTGGTCTTCTTAGAGGCAGTTTCTAGATGATTTTGGTCATGGAACTTCTTGGGAAGCTAGGCATTCTGATGGTTTACTTCTTTAGGGCAAGTAACAACTGAATTAGGGTTTGGTGGGCCCTAATAGTACTGATCTACAGGTTGGGGTTGATGTGCCCAAATGGATCTGTAACATTAGGGGTCCAAATCAATGAAATTTCAAGTTGCCTCAGGGGTTGGTCACCTGAAAGGGTTGGTTGGCTCCTGAAGGTTCTGTAGCATGTGTGGAAGGTTAGATTGGTTTGTTTTTGTTGGTTCCATTTCCTGAGCTATACATGGGGAGTTGAATCACATCATAGTAGCCTCTCATCACATGTTTATGCTAGTAGAATGGTTAACTTGGGTAAATGTGGGAGGAGGGTGTTACAAAGTGGTATCAAAGCATGGTTCACCCCTTGGACTAGATGGGCGGTGTGTTGGTCATGCATTCATGTTGGTTGAATATATGTGTTCTCTATGTACTTGTTGTGTATACAAGGTGGTGGCCATAGTTATAATGGTGTCTCCATGTGAAAGTGGATGATGTGATGTTGGATGTGGTCGTCATGAGTGTATGTTAGTTATGCATTGGTTATGCATGTTAGTACTTATATAATGTTATTCATACATTGATATGGTTTTAGTTGTCATGCATGAGTTCATGGTATGTGGTTGGTACGGTCATGCATTGATAACTAGATAGTGGTTAAACTAATGTTATATGTTGATGTGATTAGAATTATACATGTATCGTGCTAATATGGTTGATCTTGCAGATGAGATGTCCTCCCTTGAACTATAATGAGGTATGCTAATTATGTTGTGTTTTGGTTTTAGCTGACCGTTGATGGTGCTCGACGTGCCAACATGTAAGGGGATATCCCCGGTAAGAAGTCCCAATTAGACCTCAGACCATTTGGTGTAGGAGTTCTAACAGTGGGTCGTACAATAATGCCTTGATTGTGATTTCACACAGAGGCAAGTAAAATGTCCCTGATGGTAGCAAGGGTGTGACAACTGCAGTAAGTCAAGGAAGGTGTATGAGAGGGTCTAGCACACTGAGGGTGAAATAAGTGCACCCCTTGGAAACCTGTAATAGTACGTGGCTTGGAAGGGAACACACGAGCGAAGATGCATCACAAGATGGAAAACAAATTAGCGAGCAATCTAAAGTGATGGTTAAACCAACAACACATTTTAGAAATATTCATACATACTTATACAAAATAGTCCATACATTCATGCATAAGCAAACAAATACATATATCATTCAGAGTAAACCAGATAGCATAAAATACAATACAACATATGCATGAAACATGCTGGCTCTGTTATATTAAGAAGTGTAAGTTCTAGTCATACAATACATCCATGTCTAACCACTAGTTCCGACAGTGGAACATTATAGCCACAACTGCCTGTTCCTCCAAAGAGATGTACTAGCTCTGCGCAGTGGAGAAGCCAAGGCTCGTTACAATATTGTCCAAGCTCTATCCAAGATAGTCTTACCAGAATATTGGTTGACCAAAAGCCTATATAATGAGTTATGAGGTACTATTTATAGCGAAGGGTGGGGTGACCCTTGACATTCTCCTTTGAGACAATTCATATACCCTCATGACTCTTCATCTACTTTATGGTTGTTACATCCAACTATCGACATTTGAACTTCCACTTGACAAGACGTTACATTACAATGCACATGTGCCCATGCGAGACAAAATAGCTTGAGCAAGCCATGCAAGGAATCATTGACACTTGGTACATTGTGATGAGACCAACTCTTTGACATGCTTATGATGGTGAAGGTGGTGAGCTGATGCTAAGCTTGGTCATCCGTGAGGGTGTGCATGTGCTCCATGGTGACATATTTCTGAAGCGAACTCTTGCCTCCATTGCATCTCAGTGCATTGTTGTCGCTCCTCCATCTAAATCATCTGCTAACATGTGCATGGTCTTCTTGGGTGCGGATGAACCGACAACACACTGATGCATAGTGTCCATGATGAACTTCCAGTGTGTGCTAGTGGTCATGCAAATCAACTGTCAACTGCATGTTCAGCTCCAGTCGTACTTGTTTCTTCTATTTGCCTCGGTGAGTGTGCCAAATGGGTTAGATGGCATGCATGCTGCTAAATTCCCTTGCATGCGATCAACAATACTACTCACCTTGTTTGCTCCGTGCCAGCTGCTGGGATGGATCTATAACTTGTACAAGCACAGTTTAATCCATGAGTGCATGTTGCGCCCCTCGTTGTACCTATTCCTACTGCAACTCATTCTCTCGTATATTCTCTGCCTTCACGTGACCTTCATGATGCGCCATCCCCTCATAGCCTAAGTCTCCAAAGTTGCTTTCATCACAAGTGGATATTCTTGAGCTTGCAACTTTGTTCTGCCTCTGTGTTGTCAACAAACTTCCTCTTATGTTCATTGCATCTAGTATGCTGCCTTCAACTGCAGTTGATGGTGTTGCTTGCTATGATGCTGCTGCCGTCATATCTTGATGTCCTTGTCTACGAACAACTCGATGTCTTCAGATAGGCAGGTTCATATACACTTTATCAACTTCATCCCAAAGTGTGCTCTGAATAGTGCCTTCAACTCTGCTCTCTTGGAAACCATTGTACCTATGTTGTTGAGAGGTAGATGAACACCTGTGATACTTGAAGACAAGGAAACACTCATGGAAATAAATCTGTCAGTCGAAAACCAAAATGAACTTGAGAATTGACTTGCAACATACCTGTGTGACTGATCATGAAGTTTGCGCAATTTCTATTGGGAGGTCAGGAGACTAACTACCAAAACTGTGCAAGGTGCAGTACAGGATGTCAGTAGGTTGACTGATTGTTGTAATTGTGCAATGCACAATTTTAGTCAACAATGACATGCAACTAGCAAATTGCATTGCACAGTTTTTGGGGCCAACATGACATTTCCACCAAGAATTGCGAAATGCATGCCTAGAGGTCAGTGCCTAGCTAGAATTGCACAATTTATGGAGGGAAGGCAGAGTCTTCACTTTCAGAAATGCGTAGTGCCAGCCGGGCAAGGCACGATCCAGGCGAAGGCAGCCTAGTTTGGTTGACAGGCGACTGAAAATATGAGAAGTGTGAATGCATGATGAGATGAGTGCAAACAAGAGTGAATGATCACTCATGCAAATAGTAAATGGAGGATTCCGAAAATGGGAAATCATGCATGTATGTGAAGCAAGTCATTGCAACAACCACTGTTTGTGTGAAACAGTGTCATGCATGCGATAATAGTGAGATGTTAACGAAAACCGAAACGGTGCTAGTACAAGCTAGTATGTATCAAAATGACAACACGCACTCACTAAAATCAGGCAGACAACATTCATACGAAGCGAAACACAAAAAGTGTGAGAGACGCAGTGCGAGACATGAAAAGCAGGCTTACCCCAAAACAACTGAGCTGAATGCATCGATGACTCCTATATGTAACGTGGGATGCCAAAGATGGAAGGTTGATGTGATGAATGGGCTCTGCAATGTCCATTTGATGGGTTTTGATAAGATCGAGGTTGTGATGCGGATGGCACAAATCTAGGAAAAGCGACACTTGGGGGGAGGTTTCTGAGATGATCCTTGCATGTAACCTCTAGCTGCTAAAAATAGATCCCTGAATCAAGGGATGCCTTTGCATGCTACCTTGGGAGGAGAAACCCATGCATGCAAATCAATTTTGCTCGGTCTCGGAGGGAGCCGGTCAACTCAACTGCACATGCAATATTTTGCTCAGCTAGGAGGAAAAAGTGCGCATTTATGGGAGGGAGCTGGGCTGGCTACCTAAAATGATTGCTCAATTTCTGGGCAGAGCAGCTGAATGCTTCCTAGAATTGCACAATTTCTGGGTTGAGCAGCCCTGCTAGGAGGAATTACACAATTTTCTCAGTGAATAGTGACAGCCAGAATTGCGTAATTCTGCAGCCCAGTAGGCTGCTAGACAGAATTGCGCAATTTCTGGAGGGAAGGCTAGTTTCCCTCCAAAATTGTGCAATTTATTGAGGGAACTGTTCAGCCTGCAGTTGGACCAAGTTTGGTGAAACAACCTACGAGGGGGATGAAACAAGCTTTGATGGGCAGGGTGTTATTCTGCAAGAAAATCAATAAAGCTTGTGTATTTGACAAGGTAAGACAAGTTGTTGTGAAAGGTTGGTTGGGAGGCTCCCAAACGAAGCTAAGGAAAATTTTTGGAGGGCGGTTATAGCCACTACAACACTTGGCGACACACTGGTAGAACTCCAGCTCTCTGAATGGACCTTGTTCGTGAAAATCAAGTCTAACACCTCCAGAAGTATTGTTCAGTTCTTAGTTCGTCTTGGTTTCCACACTGCTTGATTTTAAGATGTAGCATTTTCCAAGCCCTTGGTCGGTTGACACACATTCCAAGCAAAACCAACATAGTTGTTTCGATTGGGGATGCAGGGTATATTAGTGCACAAGGAGTATAGTCGTCAGAGTTTCAGTTTCATCTTTGGTGTTGCTCTGCTGCCAGCAGGCCTAGATAGTACCCCAGCAGAGTCAAACAGGAACACAAGCATGGCTCCGCTGCCAACGAGCCTGGTCAGTACCCCGGCAGAGTTACTTGCATCACCTCTATGCATAGGAAGAGTTTCTCTTCTTTTGCCTTATTCATTTTCATTTCTCAAACTTTTTTCACTTTTTCATTTTTTCATTTTTCATCTTCATAACTGTGTATAACACTTATTCATTTCAGAGGCGGAAGAGGGATCCTGACTTATTGAAAGTAGAAGAGGTTGTTACTTCAAAGAAGTAGTTTATGTATACCTCTGATGTGCTTGTTAAAGTTTTCCCCCTCACCTTACTCTACTTGACTGAGCTGACAAGGATTAACCCAAAAACAACCGACTAGAGTAGGTGATACTAGTTAGCACGCAGGCGTTGTGTTTTAACCAAGGTTCACTTCGAACAATACATATTTTCGATTAATGTATCATGGACGAAAGACAACAAGTTCTTACATAAGAGAGTAGACAAAATATAACCAAATGTTGATAGTTGTACAAGTGCTCTTGTAATTTACCCAGCTTGTTTCAAGAGTCGCACATAGTCCATGCGAAACTAATCGACGAACAATAACAAGCAAACAAACCAAAAATCAAAGCAAGAAGTAGAAGAAAATGTGGAAGAAAAGCGAGTAAGAAAACAAACAAGCAATCAAACAAACACACAAAGAAAGAAGAAAACATGCATGCAAGCAAACAACTCAAAAGAAAACACTACTCCTACTCCTAAGCTAACAATGCATGGATCGTCTCATGTGAAGTGATAGTTCCAATGTAGCCACCGACTCATTGGTTGACCCATGTTTGCGAAGGCATGGTTTGTGAACATTACAGTTGCGCAAACCAGTAATCATGAAAGATATAACGATGAAGACAGACACACTTCGATCTTACAAGCGACCATAGAACAAAGATGAGTGAAATCGCATGACATGTACTCTGTGGAGCTACCATGGTGCTGTGCTACACTGCATGCAGATGTCAAGTGTATGAATTCTCTTGAATATGACATGCAAGAAAACGTGAGAAAGGTAGACCATTTACGTTGAACATGTGTGCTTGCTATGTAAGATTCCTCTAATTCATGAGCGATGGGATCATGCAGTTCAAGTGGAGGAAGTGCAATCTGAGTGTTTGGTTGATCTTTAATGTAAAGCAAAAAGTGATGAGGAGCCTTGAGTGTTTCAACAATTTCCCGTTCGGAAGTGAAACCAACCTCAGGACAACAAGGGTTTGACATAACCATTAGCTCAGGTTGAAGTGCCTTGACAGTCTGCGGGGTTTTGACTTCGTTGATAGATAAATCATCGTAGACCAGTGCCTTAGATAGATTAACAACGATTGAATCAACATCATGATTAGATGAAGAAGTAGAGAGATCATGACAACCAAGATCAGAAAATTCAGGATGTCTGTCGGCATCCTCATGATTTGATGAATTGGGCAAAGGGGTAGATGAGAAGCAAAGACGTTCAATCTCTTTGTTTTTAGAAATGACAGATGACAAATTTGATGAATTTTCGGAGGAAGATGTGTCCTCTCTGCACTGTGATGACAAAATGACATCTGATGTGTCCTGTGAATGATCATAAGTAGAAACATCTGGAAATGGGTTTTCACAGGGGAAATCAGCAGTTGCAGAATCACAAGGGATGTCAAGATAAAGTGGATGACGCATGGCTGGAAGGGAGTCATCCTTCAAAGCGGGTTCTTCTTTAGATTCCCACACACACTCATCATGAATGATGGCATAGGTTGGTTGCATAACACCAACTCCTTCGATAACTTGATCCTCGTTCAAAACAGTTGAGGAGTTTGGAATGGTAAAACACAAGACAATACAACCCAGAGGAACAACAGAATGTGGGGTCACCGAAGTGTACTGAGCAAGGTTCGGATATGTGAAGAAGATACTCAAATCTTCCATAAAGAAATTCCCAATCAATTTCATCCTCAGGAAATTGGTATGAAAGATTACAAAAGCGTGTGTAAAACTGATCAACAGAATCATTAGGTGCTTTTCGTAATTTCAAAATTTCTTGATTGAGTGCTTTATGGTTAAAGTGATTGAAAGCACGGTTTATCTCTGTGATCAGATGAGCAAGAGAATGAATATATTTTCCGGGCAGCGTGGCACACCAGTGCATTGGGTGCCCTCGAAGCATGTAGACAAACAACATGCAACTCATGTCTTCTTCAAAGTTTCCATGTCTTTTGTATAAGCCTACAACACCAAGTGCGTGCCTAACCAAGGCTGTGTGGCCTCCACCATCAAATTTTTTATGTGACAAATTATCCGAGAGCTTTTCCGAGATAATGAAGTCATTTCCATAAGACATACACTCCGGAAGAGCAACTTTGTAGTTAGTCATGATAAATATGTAGAGATTCAAAATAGATGTGAGGACTCAACTTGTCATCTGGCCCTCCTTCTAGCACAAAAATATTGACGATGTTGGACTTGCCAACATGTAAGGGGATTCCCCGGTAAGAAGTCCCAATTATACCTCAGACCATTTGGTGTAGGAGTCCCAGCAGTTGGTCATACGGTAATTCCTTGACCATGATTTTGCATCGAGGAAAGTGAAATGTACTTATTGGTAGCAAGGGTGTGAGAGCTGCAGTAAGTCAAGGAAGGTGCATGAGAGGTTGTAACACGTTGAGGGTGAAGTGAGTGCACCCCTTCGAAACCTGTAATAGTACGTGACATGGAAGGGAACACATG
Source organism: Pinus taeda (assembly GCA_000404065.3). Lineage (NCBI taxonomy): Eukaryota > Viridiplantae > Streptophyta > Pinopsida > Pinales > Pinaceae > Pinus > Pinus taeda. Next base: position 61,990 of record APFE031472683.1, read on the forward strand.
AGCAAAGATGCATCACAAGTTGGAAAGCAAGTTAGCGAGAAATCCAAAGTGATGGTTAAACCAACAACAAATTTTAGAAAGATTCATATATACTTATATAGAATAGTCCATACATGCATGCGTAAGCAAACAAATACATATATCATTTAGAGTAAACTAAATAGGATAGAATACAATACAACATATGCATGAAACATCATGGCTCTGTTATATTAAGAAGTGTAAGTTCCAGTCATACAATACATCCATGTCTAACCACTAGTTCCAATAGCGGAACATTACAACCACAATGACCTGCTCCTCCAAAGGGATGCACTAGCTCTGTGCAATGGAGAAGCCAAGGTTTGTTACAATACCATCCAAGAACTCTCCAAGATAGTCTTATCAGAAGCTTGACTGACCAAAAACCTATACAATGAGTTATGAGATACTATTTATAGCAAAGGGTGGGGTGATCCTTGACATTCCCCTTTGAGACAGTTCATCTACCCTCATGACTCTTCATCTACTGTATGATTGTTACATCCAACTATCGACACTTGAACTTCCACTTGATAAGAAGTTACATTACAATGCACGTGTCCATGTGAGACAAAATGACTTGAGCAAGCCATACAAGACATCACTGACACTCAGTCCGTTGTGATAAGACCAACTCTTTGGCATGCTTGTGATGGTGAAGGTGGTGAGATGATTCCAAGCTTGGTCATCCGTGATGATGTGCATGTGCTCCATGGTGACATTTTTCTGAAGTGAACTCTTGCTTCCGTTGTATCTTGGTGCATTGGTGTGGCTCCTCCATCCAAATCATCTGCTAACATGTGCATGGTCTTCTTGGGTGTGACCGAACTGGCAACACACAAATGCATAGTGTTCATGCTGATCTTCTAGTGTGTGCTAGTGGTCATGCGCATCAATTGTCAACTACATGTTCAGCTCCAGTCAGACTTGCTTCTTGTCTTTGCCTTGATGACTGTGCCAAATGGGTTAGATGGCATGTGTGCACACAATGACATGCATGCTGCTGAATTCCCTTGCGTGAGATCAATAACATTGCTCACATTGTTTGCTCCGTGCTAGCTACTAGGATGGATCTATAACTTATATGGGCACCATTTCATCCATGAGTGCATGTTGCACCCCCTTGCTGTACCTGTTCCTACTACAACTCATTCTCTCGTCTATTCTCTGCCTTCGCATGATCTTCATGTCATGCCGTCACCTCATAGCCTAAGTCTCCAAAGTTCCTTTCATCACAAGTGGATCTGTTTGAGCTTGCAACTTTTTTTTGCCTCTATGTTGTCAACAAACTTCCTCTTGCATTCGTTGCATCCGATATGCTTCCTTTGACTGTTGTCGATGGTGTTGCTTGCTGTGATGCTGCTACCATCATATATTGATGTCCTTGTCTATAAACAACTCGATGTCTTCGGGTAGGCAAGTTCATAGACACTTGATCAACTGCATCCCCAAGTGTGCTTTGAACGGTGTATTCAAATCTACGCTCTTGGAAACCATTGTACCTGTGCTACTAAGAGGAAGATGAACACCTATGATACCTGGAGACATGGAAACAATCATGGCAAGCAATGTGTCAGTCGAAAACAAAACAAACTTGGGAACTGACTTGCAACACACCTGTGTGACTGATCATGATGGTTGCGCAATTTCCGCTGGGAGGTCGGGAGACTGACTGCCAAAATTGCGCAAGGCACAGTCCAAGATGTCAATAGGTTGACTGATTACTAGAACTGCACAATGCACAATCTAGCCTAGCCTATTGAGGACTGAAACTGTGCAATGCATAATTTCAGTCAGCAGTGACATGCAACTAGCAAACTACATTGCATAGTTTCTGGGGCCAATAGGACACTGCTTCCAAGAATTGCGCAATGCATGCCTAGAGGTTAGTGCCTGGCTAGACTTGCGCAATTTATGGAGGGAAGGAAAAAATTCACTTCCGGAAATGTGTAGTGCTAGCTAGGCAAGGCACGGTCCGGGCGAAGGTAGCCTAGTCCGGCTGACGAGCAACTGAAAACATGAGAAGTGTGAATGCATGATGAGATGAGTGCAAACAAGAGTGAATGATCATTCATGCAAATAGTAAGTGTAGGATTTAGAAAACGGGAAAGCATGCATGTATGTGAAGCAAGTCGTCGCAACAATGACCATTCGTGTGAAACAATGTCATGCATGCAAAAGCAGTGAGATGTTAACAAAAACTGAAACGGGGCTAGTACAAGATAACTTGTATTAAAACGACAAAAATCGCTCACTGAAATCAAGTAGACAACATTCATATGAAGAGAAACACAAAAGGAACCAGAAATGCAACGCGAGACATGAAAAGCGGGCTTACCCCAAAACATATGAGCTGAATGTGCCGACGACTCCTAGATGTAATGTGGGATGCCAAAGATGTAAGTTCGATGTGAGGAATGAGCTTTATAATGCCCAGTTGATGAGTTTTGATAAGATCGAGGTTATGACGCGCATGCCACAAATATAGGAAAAGCGACACTTGGTGGGAGGTTTATGAGATGATCCTTGCTTGTAACCTCTAGTTGCTAAAAATAGATCCCTGAATTAAGGGATGCCTTTGCATGCTGCCTTGGGAGGAGTAGCCCATGCATGCAAATCAGTTTTGTTCGATCCTGGAGGGAACTGGTCAACTCAACTGCACATGCAATAGTTTGCTGAGATAGGAGGAAAAAATGTGCATTTCTGGGAGGGAACTGGGCTAGCTTCCCAGAGGGATTGCACAATTTCTGGGAAGAGCAGTTGACTGTTGCCCAGTATTGCCCAATTTTTGGGCTAAGAGGCTCTGCTGAGAGGAATTGCACAATTTTCTTAGTGAAGAGTGATAGACAAAATTGCTCAATCCTGGAGCCCAGCAGGATTCCAGATAGAATCAACAATTTCTGGAGGGAAGGTTGGTTTCCCTCCAGAATTGCACTATTTCTTGAGGGAGTTGCTTAGAATGTAGCTGGACCAAGTCCAGTGAAACAACCTGTGAGGAGGATGCAACAAGATTTGATGGACAGGTTGTCATTCTGTAAGAAAATCACTGAAGCTTGTGTACTTGACAAGGTAAGACAGGCTGATGTGAAAGGTTGGTAGGGAGGCTCCAAAACGAAGTTAAGGCAAAATTTTGGAGGCTGGTTGTAGCCGCTACAACACTGACATAGTGTACTTGTAGGAAAGATATCAAAGATGACTAGCTATATGGTAGAATATAGTCATGAGACTCTCCCTATGGGTTGGATGAGCAACGTGGTGATGGGTTCTCTTCTGACTTAGCAAACACATTGATAAGTTTGAAGGCAGAAATAAGAAGTTGCAAGACAGATAATGATAGAATCATGTAGGCAGAAGAGAAACAAGCGGAGGTTAATGTAGTAATCCTTCAGATTTTTTTCAGAATTACAAAGACAAGGACTGCTTAGGATCAACTATGGGTAGGAGGAAAAAAATAATGGGGCATATGGTAGTAGATCTCATGGTGGGAACAAGTTGGATAGAGATGACATGATCAGACATGGCAAGCTCTTGGATACTTTAGATAGGAGAGGTGATGGACACATGTTCTAATCTAGTTTTGGTTCTGTCAGGCACTATGATCGTCATCATTATCATCCTTACAGGAGGAATGTTAGGGGATATTTTCCAGATGATATTAAGAAATCAAAGCCACATACCTTAGATGGACATTTGAAGAAACCAGGGGATGTAGAATCATGGCTACCTGGGATGAAAAAATTCTTTGAGATGGATGATTACATAGAGAATATGAAGGAAAAAATAGCTATCTTCATCCTTAAAGGGAAAGTAGACATTTGGTGGGAAGATCTGAAGCAGGTCAGAGACATCAGAACAAAAGAGTTGAGTTGGCATCAATTCAAGAGAATTTTTAGGAAAAAATACTTGTCATAGAGGTACTATGACAACAAATACAAGGAGTTATATGAGATAAAGATAGGATACATGATAGATGAGGAGTATATGACCAAGTTTCTAGAGTTATTCAGGTATGTACCGTATATTAAGGATGGGAAGGCCAAAGTTTATATATTTGTCAGTAGATTGTCATTAGCATTTAGAGATCGGATTGAGTATGATGAGTCTCGGTCGCTTAAGGAATTTATTTGGAAATTGAAGCATTTTTATGAGAATTCAAAGTGCAAGAAAAAATATCAGCAAGGTTGGAAAGTGAAAGACAAATCTAAAGGTAAATGGAAATTGAAAAGAACAAGGCCTCACAATGTAGGTGAGAAATAAAATGTTGCACCTCACAAGACTTTTAATGGGTCACAACATGGAGGGAAACAAAATAAAGGTGATGGTACATGACAGTTGCAGTTTTGGACATGTGGTAAGGAGCATCTTAAGAGGGATTGTCCACATAATAAGGGTGGTATGTCTCATATTTATAGTGCACATGAAGTGCAGACAGTTGGGGATGTTGGGCAGAGAATTCCACAGATTTATACAACGCTGGATAACAAGAAGGCAGATCACTAGGAAATTGTTATCTAGATGGATGATACAATTTGTGATCAAGTTGATTCCATTTTGATTGACCCTAGATCTAATTATAGTTTTGTTAGTCCTAACCTTATGGATAAGTGTGGTTTGAATAAAGAAGTGCATGCAGAATCCTGGTTAGTGCAGTTGGATACAAAGAAAAGAGTGTATCACTGGGTAAGAGCTTGTGCATTTGAGTTGAATGGTATGCCTACCTATTAACATGTTGGACCCACCAACATTTAGGGGATTTACCCGATATGAAGTTCCAACTAGACCTCACACTGTTTGGAGTAGGATCCCCAACAATGGGTGGTAATGTAAAGCCTTGACTACAGAAATGCGCAGAGGAAAGTATGATAACTTTGGGTGAAAGAAAGTGTGTGACCCTACAAAGTTTCAAGTGTGATGCATTAAGGTTCCCAAACATGAAGGAAAAAGGAAGTGCACCCCTTAGAGGCCTGTAATAGTACACAACTTGAAAGGAACACATGAATGAAATGACATCATAAGATAAAATGTAGAATATTCCACAAATTAAAGTGATGGGTTAATCCAAAAACACACATTAAAAAAGATTCGTAGAAATGCATACAAAATAGTTCATAAGCATATGTGTAAGTTAAATAACATACATTACAAATACAACAAGAATAGTCCTACTATATTAACAACATGTGCATGAAAGCGTGTCGACTTTGATTTTATTATTATAAGTGAAAGTTCCATCCATACATACACCATTGACAACCACTAGCCCCAATAGTGGAACATTATAGTCAAGAACAACTGCTCCTCCAAATAATTATGCTTGCTCTACACTATGGAGAATCCAAGGCTCTTAAAAATACTCCCAAGCCTTTTCTAATCCTAAGCCTAGCCAAAAGATTGGCTCCAAATAGCCTGTTACATGAGTTATGGGGTTCTATTTATAACAAGAGGAGGTGACTCTTCAACTCCCCCTTTGTGACATTTGGACTACCCTCATTACTCTTCAACTTCTTCACAAAATGACACATTACATTACATGGTGACTCTTCATATTTCAATATTGACACTTGTAATTTCCCTTACAACATAATTACAAATAATATTACATTTTCCACATGTACCCATATAATACAAAAGAGGGTAGAGACAACCTAACAAGACACAACACTATGATTTCAAAGTTTGAGGAAAGTCCAGCTTGGAAACCTCCACTTGCTATTTCTTGGTACATATTGGTGCTCAAATTTTCACCATGCGATGGTGTCCCCAAACTGCTTAACAATGTCTTTCTAGAAGTAGACTCTAGCCTCCATGGAATCCAGGTACACTATCTTGGAACCTGTATCCAACTCGTTATGAAGTATGAGCAACATTGCCTTAACCTTGACAGGGCCACCGATAAACATCTAGATGTTGTGTACATTCATCTATAAGTCTTCCTTGGTGTCTTCTCATCTCAGCTGCACCAAGTACTCATCGATCTCCATCTCGACTTGGTTCTTGGGTTTAGCATTAGCGAGGGAACCATTTGATGTGATCTGGTGTGTTCTCACCAAGACATCTAAACTACTGTACAACCCGCACATATGAGGTCTGTGTGCTCCCGATGAATGAGGTGAGCTGCTCATGTTTTTGAATAAACATTCAGACCTTCAATTTCTCCATCTATGCCTGTGACTTCATTGGGTCCCCTTTACACCGCATTGTCCACTCTTGTACATGGGCGATGGCAACATGTATGTTTTTGAGAGTTTTAACAAACTCTTTGCTACAATGGTGTAGGCCATGAAAATAGACAATTGTTTTATGCAAGGTGACAAATTCATCATAGAGCTTCCACATGGTTTCTCCAAGTGATGATACTTCAACAAGTATCACTGTCCTAATATCCCCTGATGCGAAAACTGCATTTTGCATCATTGCTCGAAGTTGTTTTGCCTCTTACCTGGTGTTGGGTAGCGAATCCCCCCATGGCGGATTTTTGGGGCTTGTAACCCTAATTTTGGTCAAAAGTAATTTAAGACCCTGCGAAATGTGGGCGCGGAGTGCGAGAGTCTAGGGTGGTCCGCCCTCAAATATTGTAATTTAATATAGAGTGGGTCAGCCTACCCATGGTCTGTAGACCATGGTAATGTATAAATAGAGTGAGGCCCTAAGATTAGAAGTCAACTTTGGTTAGTCTTGATCTCAAGTGATATGGGTTTTTGAATGTGATATTCACTCTGAGTCTGTAAGCCCGAGTCTTGGGTTGTAGGAGTAGGAAGAGGCTCTGTAGTTGTGTGCATAGAGGCCTAGTAGGTCCGCAACTATGTGCACAGACCCCTGCAGTTGAGTGTGTAGGGTGGAACTGGATTGTACTAGAACAGAAGGTTAATAAAAGATAAGTTGATTTTGGAATATTGTGCATCTAATCTGTATGTTTATGTTTTGGTTATATCCTTGCATCTCTTTACAGTTTATGATTGCGTGCACTGGTTATAAATGTTAAATGAGTAAATAAGAATATTGGGCCCACAAAATTAAGTCAGTTCTATAATAATAACACTATAAGGGTAAAGGATCTAGGTAGCACCTCTTCATGCTTTGTACAAAGCTACACGAAGGTCAGACAGTTGCGCGAAGAAGCGCAAGCATGCATGATTGGTTCACGACCTTTCCAGACCTCATCAAGACATCCATAGGGTGCAGAAACTTGGTTCCAACACCCTCCCATACTACCTTGGGTGAGACCTCAGTCCGCACTCCGCGGACCGTTGCCAAAAGGGCCAGTAGTTTTGTGATTTATTTGGCTAAAACACTTCTGAACCTAGGTTAGGCCCCAACAAGCCAAAACCTAGAAGTCTGGAAGTCCTTTGCCAATTGCTCATTATCAGCTGTTAAATACTAAACATTTGATATTGTTGTTCCTACAAAGGCCAAGGTAGATTCGATAAGCGAAATTGGATGCTTCATGGTGTATGACACTATCACCCTTTCCTTGATGAATGTGGGTGATGCGTGATCATCCGGAAAGTGCTTCCTTCATGATTTTACAATCCTCTTCTAGAACTCATAAAATGATAGATTATACACATCCATGACCAAATCATCATCAAGGATAACAACATCTCCTTGCACACTCGGGGCTGGTTCAATATCATAGTTTGTTCATCTGTATGTTAAACAATTTAGCTGATGATGTTCACACATGGGAATGTGAGATACCTGCATGAAACCTTGATTACCGAATGCTAAGATAGACCTACCAGTCCTTCAAATCTACCTCAAAGTAATTTTCAAACACGTCTTTAATTTGTTTCCATGTCAGTGTTGTTCCCTTCTTAATAAACAAATGAGTATCTGCATACACTGGTAAATCAACTAATATCTACTCAACTCCTTCCCCAGTATTGCTATCAATGGTTTCCTTTGATGTAACTCTCTTGAATTCCATGTTAATTTTGACTTCTGGAGAGATGTCAAAAAAGTGCTATACCTGTGGGACATATAGGCCACTCATGTAAAAAAAATGTCAGCTTAAAGAAAAACAACTTCAAGGAGCAAGCCATGCTCTAGATGTGAAATATTGCACAATTTTACTTGACAGGGGTGATTGAATGACTTTGGGAACTATGCACTACGTGGTCCCAGAAGCCAAGGTGGAATCTTGATGATTGGAACTACACAATGTGTAGTTCAGCTTAGGCCAAGGCCTGGGAGAGATTGCACATTGTGCAGTCTTAGTGGCCAAGCTGGGAGGCTGGCTCCTGGAACTACACAATGCACAGTTGGAACCAACTCATTCTATGCTCTATGTAATTCCATAGGCCAAGATTTTGGCTTGAGCCTCCAAATTGGGCAGTGCAAGCTGTTAAAAGTGAGATTCAGCCAAGGGAAGCCCAAATCTGCCCAAAGAAAGTGTGAAAAGCAAGAATATATGAAATCTAGTGTGAAGATGAGTGTAGATATGACTAAGTGTATATGCATGCACATGAACTAAGTGCAACAATTGATTAAATGGAAGGAAAATGAATAATGTGAGGAGAGTCGCTGCAACAATGACCATTGGTGCAAAAACATGAAAACTCATGCAACACTTGGGAAAGGAAATATATAATTTGAAACAAAACTTACACAAGTTAAAATTCCAAAAACCATGTAGAGAAACAAGTGAAACAACACTCACACAAGCCAAACAACAAAAAGTGACAAAAAAAGCAGCAAAAACGACAAAAGAAAAACTCACCCAGAAAAGCTACGATGATCACACCAAAGATTCCTTGATCTCCTCGTGAATGCTAGAGATCCAAGACTGAATGTGCAAATGAGATCTATCATCGTAGATTAAATAGATTTGGACAAATTAGGGTTTATGACGTGCATACCTAAAATCAATGAAAAAGCAACACTTGGGGGGAGTTTCTAAAAATAACGCAAGTGTCTCCTTCGGGATATTAAAAATAGATCCCTATTTCTTAGGGATGCTTTTTTCTTTTCCCGGGGAAACTTTCCATGCACACTGTTGGGAAAGACAATGTAGTTCTGGGAACTGGGAAACTTTCCGGCTCAGTGCACTGCATAGTTTTTGAGCTCAGTGAGGGTTGCACAATTTATGGGCTTAATGTTGGGTTGAACCCTCATGACTGTGCATTTTATTAGCTCAAGGCTCACTGACAGTCAGGACTACACAATTCCCAATAGCAAGGCATGTTTCCCTTAGGAATTGCATAGTTTCTGGGGGCAAGCCTAGAATTGTTGTGGGACCAATTCAGGCGATCAATTTGTGAGTTATGAAGTCAACTAAGTAAGCTAACATAAGCCAAACTGAAAATATAAGTCTCAGTCAAAGTACGAATACCTAGATCAGTGCGAGATGAGATGATGTGGTCAAGAAGGAAGGATCCAAAATCGAAGCATATGAAAATTTTTGGAGGGTGGTTGTAGCCGCTACAACATTGGCAACACACTGGTAGAAATCCATCTCTCTAAATGGACCTTGTCTTATGCAAAGTGAGTCTAACTCTTCTAGAATTATTGTTCAGTTCTTTGATTATCATAGCTTCTTCACTTAGCTTGAGTTAAAGATGTAGTCCCTACCATTCTCCTTATCAGAAGCACACATACCAAGACAAATCAGACTGAGTTGTTTCGATTGGGGATGAGGGGTATATAGATGCATAAGTAAAATAGATTGTTAGAGTTTTAGTTTCATCTTTGGTGTTGCTCCGTTGCCAGTAGGCCTTGATAGTACCCCGGCAGAGTCACTTCAGGAAGACAAGCATTGTTCCACTACTAGTGAGTCTGGATAGTACCCTGGCAGAGTTACTTTCTTCACCTCTCTGTGCACAAATCTTTTCTCTTATTTTGACCTTTATTTCAATTTTCATTTTTCAAAAAATTGTGCATAGGCACTTATTTATTTCATGAGGTGTAAGAGGGATCCAAACTTATTGAGAGAAGAAGAGGTTGTTCCTTCAGAGAAGGATATTTATATATACCTTTGACACACTTGTTAAGGTTTCCCTCTTCTCCTTACTCTACTCGACTTAGTTGACAAGGGTTAACTGAAAATAGAAGACTGACTAGAGTAGGAAGTACTAGTTAAGAGTGTAAGCATCATGATTTCACCATGACTCTCTCGGAAAGGAATGCATTTTCCATTAGTGTATCATCGACTGAAGAATGCAAGATTCACATAAAGGGAAGGAATAAAAATATAACCAAGTGTTGATAGTAGTACAAGCTCCTCTTGAACTTCACCTTGCTTGTCAAAGAATCCAAACACGGTTTCATGTAAAAACCAAATAAACAAAGGAAAGAAGAGGGATAAAGCAAAAAAAAGTACAATGAATCAATAAACAAATAAGGAAAGAAAAATTACTACTCCTAATCCTAACCTAAGAATAACACATACCACCTCATGTAAAGCGATACTTCCAATTTATCCATTGGCGCATTGGTTGGTCCATGTAGGTGCGAGTCTGCATGTCAACAAGATATACAAGCAAACCAACAAACAAGAAAGATAAAACAATTTAAACTAGAACGTTCGAAGTTTGAAAGCATCCGCATAAAAGTAACAATGGAAAGCACATGAGAGGCACTCTGCTGATGTACCATGGTGTCCTGACACATTATGAGTGGAAGACAGGCATGGACGTACTTTTGAACTTGAAAAATGAGCAAACATGAAGAAAGAAGAGAATTTCTATTTTGCAATAATGCTTGCTATGTAGGACTCCTCCAATGATTGAGCGATAGGATATGTGACATGGATGGAGGATGAAAAAGTGGTATGGTAGATTGAATTTTGATGTGAAAGACAGAGTGATGAGGAGCCTGGAAAAATTCAACACATTTTGGATTGGAAATGGAACTGACCTCAAGGCTACAAAAACTTGACATAACCATCAGCTCGAGCTGAAGTGCCTTGACAACTTGGGGAGGTTCCATTTCATCAGAAGATGGATCATCAAAGACTAGTGGCTTAGAAAGTGCAATATCGGAAAAATCAAAATCGTGATCGAATGAATGAATGAAAAGATCACAACAACCATGGTCAGAAAGTTCAAGTTGACGAACAAAGGCATCCTCATGATCTGACGAATCGTAAAGAGGGTTTGATGAAAAATGAGAAATTTCATCCTCTATGTTTCTAGAAAGGTAAGATGAGAGATTGGGAGGATTTAGGAAGAGATATTTTCCCTCTCCATGTTCAAATGAAAAATTGGCAGTCGACGAGTTCTGCGAATGATCGAAAGTAGAAACATTCGAAAATGAATTTTCACCAAGATGGAACAGAAATGACATAATCGTGGAAAATGTCAAGATAAAATAGAAGAGGTGTGGACAAAAGGAGGTCATCCTTCAAGTTCTTGTTCAAACTCCCACACATAGTCATAAAAATGATATCACAGGTTGGCTGTTCAACACCATCTCCATCCAGAACTTAATCCTCATGAACATCACAAGAGAGATTTTAGACAGATGAACACAGCACACCAAAAGCTGGAGGATCAAATGGACCAAAGGATGGAGGATGAGGAAATATAACTTCAACACAACCATCAGAGTCACAGTCCAAATATACGCAGAAATTTTGAGCAGGTGGGGTAGGAGGAGATGGTGGTAGATCAACATGTGGACTCCCAACTTCTCCCACCTCGACCTATAGAGCTAAAGCTGTTTGATGAGAGGGGGATGGAGGGTCAATTGGAACAACAAACTTGTCTATATCATATATAGGAGCTCTAACATTGAGGTATGTTGGGAGAGGTTCAAAAGATTCTAGCTCATGTGGATTTTCAGAAATGTGAAAAAGATATTGAAATATTTCAACGAAAAATTCCCAAACAACTTCATCTTCAGGAAATTCAAAACAATAATGAACAAAACGATCATGAAAATATTGAGAGATTCATGAGGTGATTTTCACAATTTTATTTTTTTTTTTTTTTAAGGGCTTTACAGTCATAAAGAACGAAAGCATGGCACGATTCACCAAAACAATGTTTGAAAGAGTGTATAGAGGCGATGGGAAATGTGTGACACCATTGCTTTGCACGCTCTTCGAACGTGAGAGCAAACAACCCACAAGAAACATCCTTTGACTGGATGTCATGCCTAGCACAGAAACCAAGAAAAGAAAATACGTGCCGAAGCAAGGTTATTCCAACCTCGCCAATGAACTTAATTATGGACAAGTCATTTAAAACACTTGCCAACACTTCCAAAATTGCAAAGTTGGAAAAACATGTCGGGTTTATGATTTGGGAGGAAGTCATGAAATGTTTGTATAAATTCAAAATAAATTTCAAGGGCTTAGCTTGTCATATGGCCCTCCTTCTAGTGCTATGGATCTTGACAGTGCTGGATTTGTCAACATTCAGGGGATCTCCCCAATATGAAGTCCCAACTAGACCTCACATTGTTTAGAGTGTTGGGTCATGGAAAAGGTATGTTTAATCCTCATAATAGCTTAAATCAATCATTTGTTTTTATGTGTTTATCTTCATTTTAGGAGTAAATATAGAAGAAACAATCACAGAAGCTAGATAAAATTGATCATTAACAAATTGGGTAAATATGGGCATGAAAAACTAAATTTCGCAATATTTATATGCAAGAACATAAATTGAACTATTGCTGTTCAAATGACGAAACAACAACGACCAAGAAAGGGAAAGGACAACGTATCAATTACGAGGGACAACGGAAGACTAGGAGGATTAATTCTATTATTTGATGAAATCAGATTGTCAATTGCGAAATCCTCAGGATCTCCTGATCCTGAGGATTCGATTTTATCCATTTATCTTTCCAAGGTTATATAAATCCATCCGATGAAATGAACAACTAATTAGAAGTTTTAAGATTGTAACTATTCATTTTGGACACTGAGTACTTTCATTACTGTGACGTTGTAACTCTATTATCAAGTTTAATGAAGAAGACTATGTTTTACCTATAATCGCATTCTGAGTGTCTTTCAGCAGTGACTTTTGGAGACTTTGGGCTTGGTCGATAGAAGATTTATTGCTTTAATTGTGTCATATCTATTTCTGCTTATTCTTATAATAGTTTATTATTGTTAGTTTGTGAAATTAGAATTATTCTGATTGTTGTGAGTATTGATGATTATGATTTGCTTTTGCCGTTCAAACTAGATTCTAGATCTTGTCAGGTTTTACATCTGCGTGTTAATCATTACTGAATTGATCAGGTTAATTTAAGTATTCGATTTTTTCTCATTCTAAAGTAGTGTTACTAGATATCTCAAGCTTATAGTTGATTGCTTTCCATGAGATGTTTGCATAGTTACTTGCTGTTCAATTACTGTAGCTTTCCTTTGTGTTGAACGAATTATGGTCTATACCAGTTAGATTTGCTGAGAGTGATTCCTTTTACTTGCATTCTGATTTAGTTCTTTGCATAATAGATTAAAGTAGATTTGAACATTCTTTAAAGATTTATTTCAGGATTGTTTGGATTGTACTTCGAAAATTAGATATTATTGCAAGGATTCTAAATCATTTCATTATGAATTAGCCTCTGAATTCACTTGCATAGATAGTGCTAAACACTCTTGAAATAAACAAACTCTCCCTCGTTTGATAACTAATGTAGGTATTAAGGTTGCTTTTAATAGTCATCTTAGCGCACCAACATTTTGGCGCCATTGTCGAGGAGAGTGTTTTGAAGTGATTTCTTTTTTATTTTTGCTGTAAAAGAATTGGGTTTTAAAAATAGGAGGTAAGAACTTTGCGTAACCAACAAGTAAAGTGCATGCTCATCAACGAGCTTTTCTGCAAATGCATAGAGTTTAAATAGGAGTAGGAGTTCTTTTATGAATGACTAGGAATAAAAAGATAGAAAAAGAATAGAACCCCCCACCTAAATTTGCAAAACCCAAGGGATCGATGAAACTTGGGAGATCGACTTTTATAGACAAAATTGTAAGAAAATCAAAATCTCAGGCATTAGTAGGACACCATACTATATCTAGAAAAATCCCTATAGTAATCCCTCAGGCAGCAAGCTCACCATCTGCAGCCTACATTGAGATTCATAGCCAAATTGGAGGATCTGAGTAGAGCTTTCAGGTTACAGAAAATTTACATTATGATCCTTTACAAGAGGGAAAATCATGCAATTTAATAGAAGGAGAGGGAGAAACCAGTGGAACTGCCAAGGCAGAGCTAAAGTAGTCTGAATTAGGATCTCCTGTAATCCCATATCTGGGTAGTGCCACAAAACCATCTTGGATTGAAAACACTCCACTTACTCAATAACGCCTCTTGAAGGTTATTGACACATTTTCGACCAAATGGAAAATCAACCTCAAGTTTAGACCTCGACATTGGAATATCCAATAGTCAACCCAGTAGCCAACGCCCCGAAGAAATCTATTCCCTTGCAAAATCTCCCAACCTTTCATGGGATGACCACAAAGGATCCAAATTCCTTCTTATTCGAGTTTGACATCCTCTGCAGAGGATACGATTATACCACCAAACCTCAAAAACTGAAGCTGTTCCGTTCTACCCTAAAAGGAGTGGCTTTGATGTGGTTCATGGGTTTAGGCGGACAAACTATTAACTCTTGGGATGACATGAAAAATTATTTTCTCACAAAATATTAGGACTATTGTAGTACTAGGGAATTAAAAGATGAAATCTTTAAGATGTCTGCAAAGGATAATGAAACTCTAGAAGAATATGTCAAATGGTTTCACTACAATTTGCAGAGATCCCCTCACTCCACATTACCAAAAGAAAAGAAGAATGGATAGAAACTATAAATTTGATGGGGAAGGGATACATTTCTAAGGAGGATTATGATGAAATCGTTCTCTTATGTATCAAGTGTTCGCGAGGTAGTACACGCACTGGGTTAGGAAGTTGAGATCTTATGAATAGAGGAAGCAAACTACATAGTTTAGGTGTAATAAGAATGGAAATCAATAACCTCCTAGATGAATTTAAGACGGACATCCTGGGCACCCTTACAATGCAGTTGGATGTCCTGCATGCCAAACAGAAACAAGCCTTAGCAGAGCAGAACTTGGTCATTTTTTTCCCACATTGCCAGAAGAAGCATAACCAAAGGGAGTGTCCATTATACATGGTTCAGACATGCACTATCTGCACCAAGGACCATGCCACTGAGTAGTGTCCATCACTTCCAGGACTGAAAGCAGTTTTTAAAGAAGCAGAAGAAGATACAAAACTAGTATACCTAATGAATCAACGTTGACAATGACAAGGCCGACCCACAGGTATGTCACAAGGCACATCTCAGTTCTTTCCTTCTTCGTCATTTAATCAAAAGCAAAATTTCGGAGCAGTGTGGAAAGGTCAGTCACCTTTCTTGAATTGGCAGTCCTAACCATTTCCTATGTCACCTTGGCCAACTCAGTCCTTTCTAGGTAATGGTTGGCTGAATTCTCCTTTTACTCCTTTTTGGAAAGGTAATCCATACCCACCCCAGTGGCTTGCCTCTACTTCACAAAATTTGAGTTGGTCTCCAAATTGGCAGTGACCTCTAGGGATAACTAATAACCTATGGGGATAGGTCCTCAACCTCAACCTACATTATCAGCCCCATATCCATTACAACAAAATCCTAGCCCCTTTTTTGTCCCCAACGATGAGCTCAATCGATTCCAAACCCCAATAACAGGCCGATTCAGTTGATACAAATTGTTGATAACTCAGACTAGAGGCTGAACAAAAAGAATGAAATGAACTTAGACTAAGGTCAGGACGCATTATCACTCCTGAGGAAGACAGAGACCAACCACCAATCGAGTTAGAAACCCCACCTATACATACACCATTGACTGTGACTAACACAAAAATAAAACAAGGGGGAGATACAGTTGAGCATAAAGATCTTGAAAAACTCATAGTTACTTCTCCCTCGTCCCTGAAAGAATAACAATACCTAAACCAGTTGTTTATCCAAACTTTGATCTCATAGGGAACTAAAAAACATTTGCATTAAAATTCCTCTCCTCCAGGGAATCTAAGATATTCATATTTATGCTAAAACAATTAAAGAACTATGTCTGAAAATTCCTGTGAGGAAAGTAAAAGCTTCATCCACTATTCATGTTGCAGGGACCTTGTTTGATTTTCTCTTGGGCGAGGAAACATCGATAAAATATGAAGATCCTGAGAATCCCATAGTTTCAGTCCAAATATATGGCTGCTCCTTTCCAAACACATTAGTTGACTTGGGTGCAACCATTAACATCTTAATCGCAGAAACCGGTAAGACACTTGGTATCATAGCTCTGGAACCAACTAGCACTCGACTGGAACTTGCTGATCATTCGGTGATAAGACCGGAGGGAACTTTACAGGATATTATGGTTTCTGTTGATTCATGGGAGTACCTAGTAGATTTTCTCGTCATAAACCCAAAAAGTCGATTAAATGGGCACCCTTTAATTTTGGGCCGACCTTGGCTGGCAACAACTGATGCTTACATAGGTTGCCAAGAGGGAAGCATGACCATTGCTAAGGGGGATGCTGTAGAAAATATTGTTTTATATCCTCCTACCAAACCAAGTTTGGCCATTGTAAAAATACATAAACAATCACCCTCGTACCTGGAAGAAAACATTCATTCACCGCTTACAATAGCAGAGGTGCTTGAGTTCAAGAATCAGATTGAAGATGATGTAATCAATAGCTTTATCAATCAGCTGACCACTACAAATAATGTAAAATTTCAAATGTTAAAAGCAATTCTTGACAATGAATCCTTGGAAGACCCTTTGAAAGATACTGATGATCAAAATATTTAGACAACTGTCATTCATAACAACAAGCCTATTGAAATTGAACTAGGATAGATTTTAAAAATTGATGATAGTCTAGACATTGACCAACAGAAAAAGATCATACAAGTTCTGCAAAAATATAAAGGGGATTTTGCTTGGGATTATCGAGACATGAAAGGCATAGACCCACAATTATGTACGCATCATATCTACACTGAAAATGATGCTCATCCTATCCAACAACCTTAGTGGAGATTGGATCCACGTCTCAAAGATATTGTAAAAGAAGAGCTACATACGTTGTTGGATGTGAATTTCATTTATCCCATTTCAGATAGCAAGTGGGTCTCTCCACTGGTAGTTGTTACCAAGAAAAATGGGAAGTGTCACATCTGTGTGGATTATCAGGAATTAAACAAGGCCACATAGAAAGATCACGTCCCTCTTCCATTTATTGATCAAGTCCTTGATACACTGGCAGGAAAACAGTTCTTTTCCTTTCTGGATGACTTTAGCGGCTACAATCAGATCCAAATTGCCCCCGAAGACAAAGAAAAAACCACCTTTACCTACTCGTGGGGTGCATTTGCTTACAGAGTGTTACCGTTTGGCTTATGCAATTCCCCAGCTACATTTCAGAGGTCCATACTTAGTATTTTCATTGATCTGAAATGAAGGACTTGAAGTTTACATGGATGAATCTACCCTATATGGGGATGGCTTTGATCAAGTGCTACAGACATTAGAGAAGGTTTTGGAATGATGCGTTGCCACCTGGCTGCGTTTAAGCAGTCAAGTGTCACATGATGATGACATAAGGCATAATCCTAGGACACTACATTTCTGCAGCAGGGATACAGGTAGATACAGGTAATTCTCCTATTGCCTAGACCCTGTACTTAGACCGAGGTACGTATCTTCCTTATATATGCATGATATTATCACAGCTTTATCAAAAATTTTCCACAAATTGCTGTGCCTTTGTATGCTTTAACAGGAAATGTTGACTTTAAATGGTCTAATAAATGTGACATAGCTTTTACAGATTTGAAGAAATTAGTTTCGACGACACCAATATTGCGTGGAACCAACTGGGAGCTTCCCTTTCACATCTCTACAGGTGTGTTAGATGTAGAAATAGGCACTGTTCTTGGCCAAGAGGATGACTATTTATTATATCAACAAAATTCTTACTACTTCTAAACTTAATTATACAGTAACAAAAAAGGAATTCTTAGCTGTCATTTATGCCATAAACAAATTTAGACATTATATAACTGGCTATCAAGTTTTTCTGTATACTGATCATTCCGCCATTATATACTTACCTAACAAACCCATTACAAATTGTCGAGTGATTCGTTGGATGTTACTTTCGCAGGAGTTTGATGTCACCATTAAAGACTGTCCAAGGAAGGAAAACCCAGTCGCATATTTTTTGTCTTGGGTTCCAAAGATAAAACATCCATTGGTAGTAGACAACTAGTTTCCAGACGAACATTTGTTTTCCATAGCAGTCAAAATGCCATGGTATGTAGATAAAGCAAACTATCTGGTGGTAGGAAAGCTGCCCAGACACTTGACAACAAGGGAAAGGAAACAATTTGTCCAACGTAGCTCCCAATTTTTTTAGATTGGCGGATAACTTTGTCATACAGGGTTTGATATGTGCATACATAGATGCATTCATGAAGATGAAATTTACGACATCCTAAAGGCTTGCCATGACGAGCCCTATAGAGGACACTTCACAGATTGTAGAACAAGGCACAAGGTACTACAAATGGGCTATTATTGGCCCACTATTTTTAAAGACACTAAGAAATCTGTCCAGGCTTGTGATAACTGCCAAAGGATGGGCCGTCCTGGTCAATTTGATGAAATGCCGCTGCAGCCCCAATTGGTAATAGAACCTTTCAAACGATGGGCATTGGATTTTGTTGGCCCATTTCATTTGCTATTAAACCAAAAGGATTACATACTGGTTGCTACAGACTATGTAATGAAGTGGGTGGAAATAGTATATTTTCCAAGAGCTACAAAAGAAGCCATAATCAATTTCCTTTTTGGGTTATTTGTGTGGTATAGTTTACCTAGGGAAGTGATAACAGATGGAGGGGGGGCATTTGTAGGACATAAGATTACAACCACTCTACGAAACCACCACATCACACATAGAGTCACTTCCCCGTATCACCCGCAGGTGAACGGGTAGGTTGGAAGCACTAACAAGGTCATCAAAACAATTCTAACCAAGACAGTTTCAACACATCAATGGGACTTGGCTGCTAGACTGCCAGAGGCCTTGTGGGCCTATCATACAACTTGGTGAAATACTGTTAGATATTCTTCATACCAACTTGTATTTGGAAAATAACCTTATATCTTTCCTATTGAATTTGAAATAAAGACTCTCAATACAACCCAAGAAGTGGGATTGGATTTGATGGAGGCCCAAATTAAATGACTTCAACAAATAAATGAATTGGATGAGGCTTGACTACTTGCTCTACAATGCACATAATTATTCAGAAACAAAGGGCAAAGTGGCATGACAGTCTTATTAAAAAGAAGACGTTTCAAAAGGAGACTAGGCACTCCTCTATGATTCTAGATTCCAAGACTTTCTAGGCAAGTTGCAGACAAGGTGGCTTGGCCCTTATGAAATTCAAGAGGTACACAACAATGGCACTCTCACTCTGACTACCATTGATGAGTCTGGCCATTCTTTCAGGGTGAATGGACATCAGGTTTGTCTTTATCATAAACCACTCACCAAAGAGTCTTTTTTCCAACAGGTACGTGATGACCCCACTATGCAAATTTTAGCTGCAGGGAGTGATGGCAAGATAGCCTTAATTTCATAAAAAAATTATCTTTCTTTCACTGTAAATAATGTATATATTCTTTTTACGGTTGGTTGCAATTTACTTTAGGAATCACTATATAAATACGAGGCTTTATCTTGTTTTTGGGTGTGTTTAATAATTGTTGTTCAATCAATTGAAGAACTGTTGTTCAATCCATTGAACAATACTGATTTATTTTTGTGTGTTTTTTTGTTCAAATCAATTGAACACCTTCTATTCAATCAATTGAATAAAACTGATTTCTTTTTGTGTGTTCTGTTTTTCAATCCATTTAATAACACCGATTTATTTTTGTGTGCTTTGCTGTTCAAATCAATTGAAGAACTATTGTTCAATCAATTGAACAACACCGATTTTTTGTGTGTGTTTTGCTATTCAATCAATTGAACAAATGTTGTTCAATCAATTGAACAACACTGATTTCTTTTTGTGTTTTTTCTCTTCAATCAATTGAACAACTGTTGTTCAATCCATTGAACAACACCGATTTCTTTTTGTGTGTTTTATTGCTCAATCAATTGAACAATCGTTGTTTAAATCGATTGAATAGCTGTTGTTTGGTAGAACGAAAAACTATGATTTCTTTTTGCTGTTCCATCACTGGTCATTCTTTTTGCCATTTTTTTCTTTTCTCTTTTCCATGTTTTTTCCAAAAACACCAACTGTTTGCATTTGGAATTTGTACATAAGACAAAAGAAAAACAATGATATTAATACCATTATGACTTGTAAAATCTTTGATGGTCATATTTATTCTGAAATTGACCTGGTTCATCTATATAATCACTGGTTGAATATCTTCTCTTTGGACACATCATAAAATGATTTAATATCTTAATACCATGCTAGTTTATCTTTTACACTTTCAATTGATAATTCTCTTTGGTATGGTGATACAGGGATAAAAGCATAACTTTCATTGGCATTTTTTTACTTCTCACACCATCCCTGACTCTTGAGGAGTAAATGAGCCTCCCTCCCTTTACAATAAAAATATGAGGATATGAAAATGCAACACACATCTTCTTAAAGAGGACAGGGGGTCTCATCACGAGCCAACCTACCATGATCATAAGGGTGTAACAAGTAACATTCCATTATGGCCACCACATGAGGGTAATGACCTTCTTGATAATTAAAACTGTTAGAAGGACAAAAGGTATCATCACGAGTCAACCTGATCACTTTATTATATATTGATGAATGGCACTATGATTATTTGGTTACCATGCCAGCATAGTGGTCTCTTTATAGCAATGAAAAGGAAAATCATCTAAATACTAAAAGGAGGACTCTGGTTCATTTTTGGGTTAATAAGCAACCTTGTCAAGGCTATGAACGCCTGCTGGTAGCAGTGGCTTTGCTCATGGTATTGAAGTGCTATGTTACATTGCTAAATATTCTTTATCGTATTGACCCCTATTAATTCATTTCTAAAGGTGAATTTACCATTTGAACAATATTTCTATCTACATTAACCAACATGCATGGTAAACTATATCTTTATATGCATTATACCATTATTGTGTGATCAATCGATACCAATAATCATTAACATTTGTCACCGATCATGTGTTTGTCACCTTTTCCACCTAAGATAAATATCTCTTCACATAATGATCTAATCTATATTTTATTCCATTTACGGGCATTTCAAATCTTTTAACTTGTACTCCTATGACTTTTTTGTTGTATTTATGCTGCTTTGATTGATTGTCCGACTGCATCTATGAATTCCTTACGCCCTCTCCCTTTTTCCCATGCTTTGTGGGCATGGACGCCCTTTTCTTATTGGAGGGGGGATGGTCTGTGTTATGGATAACATGTGTGATGATTATTAAACTACTTTTTAGTTGTAGGGGGAAAGGACTGCATTATAAATGCACGTGTGTAATAATTATTAAACTATTTTTTTATTGGAGGGGGGGAAGGAAAGCATTATGGATAGCATGCGAATTAGTTATGAAGCTATGAAAAATACTGCTGATAAGAAAAATAACATAATTTCCTTTGATATTAACTCTAAAACAATGTCACTGCTCTATTAATAACTTTAACATTTTACGACGCTGTTCAAAACTTTGAAATTGTGAGAAGAGTGCATGAAAAAGTGCAAGAGAACCAACTACTGAGAAACAGAAACCATGGCAGGAAAATCCATCCACAGTGAACCTACAGTGCTCCGAATACCAGAACAGGCTCGTGAAATTCTTGCACGCATTGAATGACTTCAATACCTGACCAAATTACAGGGATTCCATGAGGAAATAACACTTGAATTTTTGCAGAATCTATAGAATGGACGCACGACAGTGAGAGGCAGAAACATAATAGTTTCCGAAGCAGTTATAACTAAAGTCTTTGGACTTCTAGCAGAAGGCACGAGATGGACGGATAAGAATGTTCTGTTGCAAGACGTACTCGCAGTATTCCAAGACCTAGATGAACAATTGGTACACAAAGGAAAAGGGATTCACCCTACAGATTTAAGGCAACTGGTGGGCTCCAGTATTGCAGCAATAATGCTGCAACTCCTGCGACTCGCTTCTTTACTTTTATCAACCCGGTAGTTTGTAACAGACTTGGAAGCGACGGTGCTGTATGCACAAGTACTAGCTCTTGCCGCAACTATCACTTGATCAGCTGGCACAAGTCCGCTAGGGGGCTTTAGCCAACTTCTATGAGCTCTTAGAAGAAGCTTTTAAGTGATGGATGAAAGCTAACTCAAAGGAAGCTAATCTACTTGTGGAAAGAAACTGAAAGCCAAAAAGAAACGCAAACCCTAGCAAACCCTAATTCTACCAGCTAGCCCTACTGATGCAAGAAATTTCTACAAGATGTTTAAAAAGTGGATTTTAGAGGATGGGTGAGTGAGGGAAGATGCATGAATGGATAGGGAGGGAGGATAGGG
>APFE031472683.1:86077-104899 GCA_000404065.3 Pinus taeda
CTTCAATTTTGTCTCCAAATTGACCAAAAAGGCTACACAAAGCACACATTAGACTTGTTGGCATAATGACTAACCCAATTCACTCTATTAGCATAAATATAATAAAAAACATGCAATAAACTAATGATAATGGCGGATTAAGTCGAATTAGGAGGTTGAATGAGCCCAAATAATTATCCATTTTCGGGGCTCATCATCACCCCCCTACTGAAAGTGTTGCTCATCCTCTGAGCAACTAATCTATTTCCTCATCTTTGATGTCCTTGGTGGCCTCTTTGTCATGCCAAGCTTCTGAAGTGATGTCCTCTTCTTGATCATGAAACCATGCTTTTCTCTCTGCTTCTTCCCACTGCCTGTGCTCCTTTTCTTGTAGCACTTTTGTTAGTGCCTCAACCTTAGCCTGCAATTTGTCCTCTCTTTGCTGCTCATCAGATGTTTCCTTGTCTTTCCTTCTTCCTGTGATTGTTTGGCCACGTTTTCCTCCAATTTCTTGGTCTCTCTTAGCTTAGCCCGAGTTTCATATAGAGAATTCTCAGCTTCCTGTAGAATTGTCTCAGCTTCCTGTAGAACTGTCTATGAGTCCATCATCTTAATTTTCTCTTTCTAGGTGAAGGCTTTTGGCTTCCTCATTCATAAATGATGGATCTCTTTGAAGTAGGCTCCTCCTTTTATTTAGCTTTTGTGTCCTTAATGACAATTTTCTCCTTTGACTGTGGTTTGGGTCTGCCAGTTCTTATCTGCATGCTCTTTCTTGCCTTAAAATATAGTGGAATCTCCCTCTTTCACTTCTCCTTCAGCTTGGGAGAGGTACTTAGGGCGGCCAGCACAGCTGCTACCTCCCTAGCTAGGATTTCGGCCAATTTCTCCTTCTGCTTCCCTTTTTCAGGACTTCCTGTAGAAAGTCCTGTAGCTGATTTCTGGCTTCCTGTAGAAATTGTTTCAATTGTTTTGGTCTGCTTGGCTGGGGGTTCCTTCTCCTTGACCTGTGCTGTGGTTGCCTTGGGTGTGTCCCTACTTGTTTGTACTTTTTTAGTCTTCTCTGCCTTGATTTGCAACCGTTTCTCCCTTGGAATTTGTGCCTTTATTCCACCCACAGCTTTGGCCTTGGTAGCTTGGCCTTTGTCTTGTTTCTCTTCTTGCTTTTCCTGTGGTGGCCTGTCCTGGGTATTCTAACCCTTAATTTCCTTACCCTTAGTTAGCTTCTCTGCCTCAATGTGCTCCTTTTCCTCACCACTGGATGAAGTGTAAGTTCACATGACAACCATGGATAATGCTGAATCATGAATCCCCCTGGCATGGTAAGAGTGCTCCCTTTTTCTTATTCTTTTTTCAGAAACAGAAATGTTGTTTATAGTTTCCTCTTGGACTCAAGGAATAATTCTTCAGCTGTTTGATATCAATGAACAACAATTCCCTCGTTTCAAGACTTTTGCTGCCCAAACACTCGACTGTCAGAAGGGAATTAGGCTCCCACAGACAAAGTGTAGAGCTTAATTTTCATCCCCAGCATGCATACAACCACATAAATTTCACATTCTTCATGCACATGTTAGTCCTCATAGTGCTTTAATTCTGTACAGGGGAAATTTGTTAATAGGAACCGTGGAGGGGAATGTGATGCAGAACCAACTGAAAAATTTCGTGTATCACACAGGAAAACTACCATTCTTGACCCACAGGCAGATTTGTTTCATACTTTCTTATTCAAAAATAGTTTTAATTCGCCACATTTCAGATGTATCATGCATGGAAGAGTGTTTTTTCAAGCCTACTACTTTCAGGACTCGCAATTTGTTGAAGAAAAATCCAGGCTTTTCTGCTCTGGAAGGCTCTGCTGTACTTTCCTGTAGAACGCCTTCCTGTAGAAATGCCTGTAGAGTGCCCCTGCGCCTCTGAGCGAGCCTGATATGCGGGGTAATTTTGAAAACAGGTAGGAACAAGTGGAGGATGACTAGTTCATCATTTTGTGGAAGCGGAGGATGCATACTTCAGTCAAGTGCAAATGGACAGCAGGTGGTGTGAGTTTCAGCCGAGCATTTTTCATTGCGGCGTGATTCTTGGTGAGGGAGTGAAGTGGCCAGGTGTACGTGGCCACATGCAGACTGCAGTTCTACTTATTAACTGTATGTTTTCTTCTTGATCAGTTGCACTAGAGTTGAAACGGCTAACACTCCCTGTTTTTTCTTTTTTCTTTTTTTAATTTCACGTGAGTTGTCTAACACATACGTTGCATGGTTCTTGGCTGATTGATAGAGAATTGGACAAGGAACTACCGGCTTAATATTGCTATATTATTGGCTCAATTCCACCATTCCATTCATTCATGCAGTTTTTAAATTAGATTTGTGCAATAGAAGAACGAGTTTCAGTCACGTACCTGAAGTCAAATGGCTGCTGTGAGGTGTTGTGGCTAGTCATTGCTGCATGCACTGGTTTCTTTGGTTGCATGAGGGCTTGGCTGATGATTTTTGGTTGTTTTCCTTGTGCAGGTATCCTCTGACTAGATCTAAGCTACAAGCATTTGTTTCCACGTTCAAATCTGCACCTTCAAGCTGTTGCAGCTGAATTTTCACCGGACCAGAACTTGTTTTCGCCATTGCTTCCAAACGGTAAACCGGATCGATCTGAAACTTGCTAAGTGTGTTCCTATTATCATGATGCACCTCCCATAACAAAATCATGATCAATGGATGCACAAATTTAGAGAAAAATGGAAAATGGCTGAAGACTTCAGAGATCAATTTCTCGAAAATCGTGCATCGAAACCGGCTGAAACTGCTTGGGTAGGCTACTATCACCCATATGCATCTCCCCATGAAACATGTTTTGAAATGGATGTACGGATATGGAGAAAATGCAAAAATGGCTGATGGTGATGGAGGATGATTTCTCAGAAACCGTGCACCTGAATTGGCTGAAACTGCTCAGGCATGTTGCCATCACCCTTGTACAATTCCCCATAAAACGGTTTTTCAAATGGATGCATGGTTTTCAAGTTAGGGAAAAAACAAATTCTGTTCTAGGTATTTTTGCTTCAAGGCATTTTGTAGTTTTTTTGCATGGTAAGAAAAGTGAACTTGGGCTATGATGCAGGTATGGAGATGATGGAGGAGGAGTTTGAAGATTGCAGGAGGACTTTTGAACCCTTGAGGAAGCTACCATGTTCGCCAAACCACCTTTTTGAAATCCATTTCTAGCTTCCTACAATTTCTACAGGAACTTCCTGTAGAAGCACAATGAGGTGGAAAAATGATGGAGAAAGATGAGGGATGGACACAGAGGTGCTTGCAAGCCTAACCAACAGATTCCCACCATCAGATTCCCTTTTAAAATTGAATTTGGTTTGTCCAAAGGTTCTACAGGATGTTTCCTGTAGAAAACACAAAACTTCCTGTAGAAGGCACAATTTTCATAAAAGGAGCACAAGGAGGTGGAAAAGATGATGGAAAAGGGTGAGGAATGGGAACATGGATGCTTGCAGGCATAACCAATAGATTCCAGGCTTTAGATCCCCTTCCAAAATCGCATCTGGTTCGCTTGAAGGTTCTACAAGATGTTTCCTGTAGAAATATAGAACTTCCTCTAGAAGGCACAAAAATTTCTTTGTCTTTGTTTTGAGTGATCCTCCTAACCTGCAATGTCCTTGCAACCTGCAATTAGTCAATGGAAATTAAGTTTATTTTTCTTTTTCTTTTTCTCTTTTTTTTTTGAAAAACAACTAGGGCGCCTCATGGAGGTTTTCACCCTAATTGCCTACCCTAGGCGCCTCCAAGGGAGATTTCACCAGGGGATCTTATTTATTTTTTTCTTTTCTCTTTTTTTCCAACCCATTGACCACCTCATGGAGGTTTTCAATCAATGAGCCAATCTAAGGTGCCTCCGAGGAGGTTTTCACCTTAGATTTTTCCTCTTATTTCCATTTTTTTCATTTTTTTCTTTTTTCTCTTTTTTCTTTTTTCTTTTTTTCTACCCTACCCTACTTGAAAAACAAAATCATTTTCAAGTATAAGAATACTTCCAATGGAGCCATTTGCACATCGAGATTAGAGACAAACTGATGTGGAGGCTTGAAATGCATGCTTTGACAGCTAGCTGGACTTTAGAGACCAAATGATCTAACTTTGAAGGGATCAAACATAGCTGAGGAAGAGAGTACTGCTGCAACTTAGTGACTATCTGAAACCATATCTCAATGTAGCTCTAATATCCTTGGTCCTTTTGCTGATCTGGATCATGTTCCATGTCACCTTCTACCATGAATTTCTCATCTTCCTCTTTTTGCTGACATTTCTCTTAAATACATGGAGGATTTGATGGTAACCATGAGGGAACTTTCTCGATCTCTGATTCTAATCTCTTCTCTTCATCAAGTGCAGCTCATGGTTCTTTGCTATCCTCTTTTGCATCTTCTTTTACTGGTTGTGGTCCTTCGCTGCTTTCAAGATGATCTCTTTTTTGCAATACTCTTCCTAAGTTATGGTGAAGATCATTGAGCTCAAGAGGAGTCATTTGGACATGTTGTGCCTCAGCTTTGCAATTGGGTTGAGCTACTCCATTGTATGGTTTTGGAAATGGTGGTATGGGTAGTTGAGTGGAGGTGTATATTTGAGATGGATGTGGATGGGGTTGTGGTTAGGAAGGCATTTGGGGTTGCCTTGGTGTAGTAGGAGGCGATGGTTGTGGATGAGCAGGCAGTGGAGGAAAATGAGTGAAAAGAGTGTTGTACTGGGGCCTCCACCCCTGATGAGGTATATTCCACTGAGGTTGTGGCTGAGCATAAGAGTGAAACGAATGAGCAATTGGAGGAGCATAATATGGATCTGTGAAGGAACAAGGAGGAGGTGTGAACCAGGAAGGATGAGAAGGGGGACCCCAAGAAGGCATGAAAGTGGCTTGATAAGGGTCATAATAGGTCTGGGATGCCCCTTGCAATTCCTGCTAGTAAGATATGGGTCCATGTGACCTCCTTTGGTTCATGGAATAGAGTGGTTCAGTGACTTCTTTGGCCCTTTGATATGCAGCTTTGATTCCAGGCAAGGAAGGGCACTGATCTGTAGGATGGTATTCTTCACAGACAAAACACACTTCTATGGAGTACAATGGACATTCGTTCCTAGGATGCTTTCTAGTGCACCTGGGACAAAAGATGACCAAAGCCCTCTTGGCTTTCTCTTGCTTCTTTTGGATCTGTAAGGTATCCAGTTGCATGGCAAGAAATTGCCTCATATCACTTTTGAAATCTTCCATCTGAGTTGCAAATTCATTTTTGGATAAGGTACTGCTCCAAACATTTCTGCTTGTAGCCATTTGCTCCAGAGGAATGTTTCCTTCTTCTTCTCCCTAGAGGTTCTTCAAATATGTCTTGATGTCCTCCTAGGGGTTCTTCTCAATCACAGCCATCGAAGAAGAGAGAAGGTTGGCTGTGTGAAGCAGTGGGGGTGTTGCACAATCATTTTACTAACTTATCTCTACTCCTACAAGGCATAAAAGAAAATCTTTTTGGTTGATTTTTTTGCTCTTTTCTACTTGTACCTACAAAACTGAAATAGCTTGAACTGCAACTAACTACCTTGGTCAAATGAAAATGCGGAATTGAAATGAAAGCAAGAAAGGACTAATCTATTTTGCTCAAATGAAATTGCAGGAATGAAATGCTAAGTTACGCTTGCAGAATGGAAATTACAAAAAAAAAATGCTAATCTACACTTGCAGAATTGAAATTGCGGAATTGAAATGCTAATCTATGAAAGCAAGAAATGTCTACTCTACTTTTGCGGAAATGAAATAAACTACCTAGCAGAAGGTTGTAGGAGAAAATAGAAGAAAAGAAACAATCACCAATACTCTGACGCTTCCCCGGCAACGGCGCCAAAAAGATGGTGGGCCCCAGTATTGCAGCAATAATGCTACAACTCCTCGAACTCCCTTCTTTAATTTTATCAACCCAGTAGTTCGTAACAAACTTGGAAGCGACAGTGCTGTATGCACAAGTACTAGCTCTTGCCGCAGCTGGAACAAGTCCGCTAGGAGCTTAAGCCAACTTCTATGAGCTCTTAGAAGAAGATTTTAAGTGATGGATGAAAGCTAACTCAAAGGAAGCTAATCTACTTGCAGAAAGAAACTGAAAGCCAAAAAGAAACGCAAACCCTAGCAAACCCTAATTCTACCAGCTAGTCCTACTGATGCAAGAAGGAAGATGCAAGCTACTGAATGAGATGCCATTGACTTCTAAGAAGATGAAATTCATGTATCTAAGCTATGTCTACAACATAATTTGAAAGAACCATATTTTTGTATTTTTGAATAAGTTGTTAGAATTATCATGCATGTGCTTTCACTATTTTTGACTGTGCAGAGGTGGATCAAGGAGGAGAAATGCTTGGAAAAGGTTGGGAAGGTTCAGAGGGGGTCTAAGGAGTCCCTAACACCCTTCCTGAAAGTTTCACAAAGTTTGGCTACCAAGAAACCTCATTTGTGAGCTTCTACAGGAAGTCTGCAGGGGTTCTATAGGATGTTCAGAAATTTCTACAGGATGTTTAGAAATTTCTACAGGATGTTTAAAAAGTGGATTTTAGAGGATGGGTGAGTGAGGGAAGATGCATGAATGGATAGGGAGGTAGGATAGGGGCCTGGAGTGACCCAGGGACTGGTGGATGGAGTGGTGAGAGGGTGCAGAAGGTTGACTTGGCTCAAAGAAGGCTGAAACAATGATTACACAAAAATTAGTGTTTTGGGAGCAAATGGAAAACGTGGGGCAAGGATTCTAAGTAGAGGGTGGAGTGGATGGTGCTGAAGGAGAATAAGTAGATGAAGAAGTGGTACAGGTGCTCTGCAAGTCGTTTTTCCAATCTGAACCAACAAAGACTTGTAACTTCAAAGACCTAGTTATGTTGACCTAATATGCTAGCTGCCAGTAAAGAGAATGAACAGAAGTGTGACGCGCAATGAAACCATGTATTTTATCTCATGCAACTAAGAAAATGAAAGTCTGAACTTGTAACCAACTTCTACACATGAAAATCAAACACTAGTGATTGCATGGCAAAGCAAAATCAGTGTTTTTGTGGGCAGCAAAGTCATCCTAGTCACAGCTCCTGATCCCACTGAGGGAGAGGTGAAACCACATATGTTTGATGGCCCTTTTCTTGAAGCTTTTTCTGTTAACAACCTATCAACTAAACCTGAGCATGAAAAGCTATTTTACTCATCAAAAACAACCTAAATAACAAAACATGATTTAAATCTAAATAGTAGATTTTATTCTAAGAATGCAGCAAAGACACATGAAAGTAAACAAAGGAGGTACTGGGCGCTTGAGATGGGCCCAACCCCAAGAGCTACAACCTCCTAAGAGAGATTTAGAGCTGGTGCAAAGATGGATTCATCTTTATTGATCAAAAGAAATGTTACATTCCAAAAACTGTCCACAAGGAGAACTTGAAAATGTGCTGAAAGCAAAGCTAATCTACTGCCTAAAAATCAAACTACAAAATGACTAAAAAATGACTAACTACTGGCTAACCAAAATGAATCACTGAAATGAGGCCCTAAGCCCTCTTATTTATACAAATTTAGGACCCCAACAGTCCTCCTAAACTTTGGGGACTCGGCTGCCCAAGACTTGTAGTTAACAACAGTCCTACTTGACTTGCTTGGCTGCCTTTGTGATAATTGATTTGGTGGCCCTTGAAATCCGAGCTGATGGTGGAGAATTCAAGGTAAGGGCCCATAAATGAAGGGGACACCTTCCTACAAATCCTCTCCCTTGTTCTCCCATAAATTTGGCTGCGAAGTGCTCATTAAAACCTTCAATTTTGTCTCCAAATTGACCAAAAAGGCTACACAAAGCACACATTAGACTTGTTGGCATAATGACTAACCCAATTCACTCTATTAGCATAAATATAATAAAAAACATGCAATAAAATAATGAGAATGGTGGATTAAGTCGAATTAGGAGGTTGAATGAGCCCAAATAATTATCCATTTTTGGGGCTCATCAGCAACCATGGCAGGAATTGGTGACCATTGTTTAGAGGTATATCACTTGTGATGAATGTCAGGATGTGGTAAAACCTTGACAACTCAAACTGTTAGCTATTCTGAAGAAAAAAATTACAGTTAATTTTCCATTTTATTTAAACTCTTTACTGAATGATGTTTCTAGTCAGGTCAGAAAGGCTAAGGACCCACATTTTGTCATCAACCATGATGGGTTGAATAAATTAATCATCATTCATGGACTGGACCAGCAACAATTGACCTAGGATAACCTTGTAAATCCTACTTTGACCCCACCTGAAGAAAGCCCAGAGACTGAACAACAGGGGGTAAGAGTAACAAGTTTGAAAAGGACAAGAAAAAGAAGGAATCCTTCTTTGGCCTCAGGCCCAGTAAAGCATAGGCACTCTGCGTGGATAAAATCGCAACAACACACCCAAATTTCGATAGAAGAAGTAGGGTTGTCTCACATGCCCTCTCCAAGTCCACAAGATGAATTTTTAAAGGAATATGAGGAAGAAGTTACTAGAGTATGGGAGAATATGGGGACATTCTGTGAGTAAAGGGAGCCTTTTGGAAACTCTGAAGGGCAGAATAATGCCCTTAACCAGTTTGCCTCTACCGACAGTTCTGACCATGCTAAAACTTTTCCATTTGCTAATAATTTAGAGGGTTAGAGGGAACCAGTTCCCTCTATGAATGAGCCCCTTGAGAAAGAGGCCCATGTAAAGGAAACCCTCAGAGATGGAAATCAAATAGAGGTTACTGTTCCATTGGAAGCCCCAACAAAGGAAAAACCTACAGAAGAAACCTTGGAGGACGAAAATTAACCAGGGGATACTATCTTCATGAAGTCCCCAGAGGATGAGGCCCATATAGAAGAAGACCATGAAAATGATAATCACTCAGGAGACACTATTCCATTGGAGTCTCTTGAGAGAGAATCCTATGAAGAAAAAGACCCGGAAGACGAGAATCCATCGGGAGACATGGTTCCATTGGAACCTCATCCTGATATTAACACAACTCCACTTGAACCTGAAATAAATATAGCTATGCCACTGCCGATTAAAAACCCCACGATGAAGAAATAATATAAGGATAGATTGAGGAAGTTGCTTAAAAAGTACAGGAAGCAGAAGAAAACAGTTAAGCAACTGAGAGACTGGTTGAAGGAAGCAGTTAGGGTACAAAAACTGAAAGTAGAATTGGAGACCGTAGGGACCCAAACAAAACACTGTTCTTGGGAGGATATTGAAACCTAGACTGAGAGTCCTTTTGTTTGTTCAAAAGGAACCCAAACAGAGCAATTTCCTTTGAAGAATATTGAGATTCAGATGAAAGTTCCTTGCATTTGCTCAATGGAAACCCCTGTTGTCCAAACCAATTTTGAGGATAATACTCAGGAAAACTGCTGTATGCCCCAAGGAACAGTTGAAGCTGATGTTCAAACTGATTCAATGATAACACAGGATGATGAAACTTAGAAAAAGGAAACACCTTATTACATTCCTCTGGGGAACTGTTATCATAAAATTGCAAAATGAACTAGCCAAGACTCATCAGGAGTTGGCTTGACATAAGGAAGAAGCAGTGCCGTTACAAGTACACCAGGGGTTGTGGAATAAATTTGAGGCACTTACTGTAATAGAAGATGAGACTTTCACCAATTTCAAAGATAAGTATAAGAAAGTAGAAAAAGCACAAGCCAAGCTGCAAAAGGCTAAGGAGAAAATTGAAACTATTTGCTCTCTCTACTCTGATGCTTTGTCTCGTTGGTCACCTGCCACAAATTTCGCACTATTATTGTTAAAAAGATACCTCTTACTGAAGGTTAAAGCTGTCAAGGTTGGTAAGTCAGTGGAATTGAAGAACACTCTAGACTTTGTCAAATGTTTCAAGGAACAAAATGAACAGGTACAACACCTTTTATGTGATTTATACATGCACAATTTTTTCCTGGAGGATGAAGTAGATAGTAATACTAGCCCCTTCATTGGGGATATTCAATTTCATTATTTTCTTTCTTTTTCCACCAATTAGATTAAATGGGCTAAAGCCTATAACACTTTTCAAAAAAGGGAATATGGTATAGACTTATGGGTTAGGGGAGAACCCACAAAGCCCCCACATCTTTCGGTCCAGCACTCCACACATATACATACAGGTTGGAAAGGAATAATTTTAGGAAATTAAGGAGGAACCTTTGTCAACAATAAGACAAATATGGGAAGCTTCTTCTAAAAATGTCAAGAACAGGGAGCCATTTGTGTAGAGAAATTTCAAAGCTTCCTCTACTCACCTACACAAATACAACAATATGGTCCTAAGCATGGGCCTTGACTGGATACAGTGCTGTTACAGATGTCCAATTATATGGTACCCTCTTGATGGGTATTACAGTGATTATAATTTGCCAGATTACTGGGCAATCCAGGCTTTTGTAGTACTCAAACAGAAAAAATGTTTTAGGCTATACACAAGGAAGAAGTTTACCCTGCTTATTCCTTGACAGAAATGCACCTCAATCATCTTATTGCATGAGGACATGCAAAAAGGTAAGCAGGGGAGTATGTTGGGTTGTGCAAAAGGTATGTTTTATCCTCATAATATCTTAAATCAATCATTTGTCTTTATGTGTTTATCTTCATTTTAGGAATAAATATAGAAGAAACAATCACAGAAGTTGGATAAAATCTATCATTAACAAATTGGGCATATCTAGCCAAGAAAAAGTAACTTTCTCTATCTTTATATGCAGGAACATAAATTGAACGATTGATGTTCAAATGATAGAACAATAGCTACCAAGAAATGGAAAGGACAACGTCTCGATTACAAGGGACAATGGAATACCAGGAGGATTAATTCTATTGTGTGTTGACATCAGATTGTTAGTTGCGAAATCCTCAGGATCTCCTAATTCTGAGGATTCACTTTTATCCATTTATCTTTCCATGGTTATATAAAGCCATCCAATGAAATGAACAACTAGTTAGAAGTTTTAATATTGTAACTATTCATTTTGGACACAAAGTACTTTCATTATTGTGATGATGTAACTCTATTATCAAGTTTAATGAAGAAGACTATGTTTTACCTATAATCGCATTCTAAGTGTCTTTTGGTAGTGACTTCTGGAGACTTTGGGCCCAATCAATAGGAGATTTACTACTTTAATTGTGTCATATGTATTTCTACTTATTATTATAATCATTTATTGCTGTTAGTTTGTGAAATTAGAATTATTCTAATTGTTGTGAGTATTAATGATTATGATTTTCTTTTGTTGTTCAAACTAGATTCTAGATATTGTCATGTTTTACATATGCGTGTTAATATTTACCGAATAGATTAGGTTAATTTAAGTATTCCGTTTCTTTTCATTTTGAAGTAGTGTTACGAGAGATCTCAAGCTTATACTTGATTGATTTCCATGAGATGTTTGCATAATTACTTGCTGTTTAATTGTTGTAGCTTTCCTTTGTGTTGAACGAATTATTGTCTATACCAGTTAGATTTGGTGAGAGTGATTCCTTTTACTTGCATTCCGATTCAGTTCTTTGCATAATAGATTAAAGTAGATTTGAAAATGCTTTAAAGATTTCTTTCAGGATTGTTTGGATTGAACTTCCAGAATTAGATATTATTGCAACGATTTTAAATCATTTCATTATGGATTAGCCTCTGAATTCACTTGTATAGACAGTGCTGCACACTCTTGAAATAAATAGACTTTCCCTGGTTTGAAAACTAATGTAGGTAGTAAGGTTTCTTTTAATAGTCATCTTGGTGCACCAACATAGAGTAGGAGTCCTAGTAGTGGGTGGTAATGTAGTTCCTTGACCGTGGAAACACGTAGAGGAAAGTATGATAAATTTGGGTGAGAGAAAGTGTGTGACCCTATAGAGAGTCAAGTGCCATGCATGAAGGTTCCAACACACGAAGGGAAAAGGAAACACACCCTGTGGAAGTCTTTAATAGTACACAACTTGAAACAACACACAGGTGAAATGATATCACAAGATAAAATGTAGAATAGTCCACAAATTAAAGTGATGGGTTAATCCAACAACACACATTCAACAAGATTCGTACAAATGCATGCAAAATAGATCATATGCATATGCTTAGTTTAAATAACATACATTGCCAATATAACGATAATAGTCCAACTATATTAACAACATATGCATGAAAGCATGCTGACTATGATTTTATTATTATAAGTGAAAGTTCCATCCATACATACACCATTGATGGCCACTAGACCCAATAGTGGAACATTACAGTCAAGAACACCTACTCCTCCAAAGAAGTATGATCACTCTATGCTATGGAGAAGCCAAGGATCTTTACAATACTCCCAAGCCTTTTCTAAGCCCAAGGATAGCCAAAAGATTGGCTCCAAAGAGCCTGTTACATGAGTTGAGGTTCTATTTATAACAAGAGGGGGTGACTCTTAAATTCACCCTTTGTGACCTTTGGACTACCCTCATGACTCTTTAACTTCTTCACAAAATGATACATTACATTACATGGTGACTCTTCATATTCCAACATTGACACTTGGAATTTCACTTACAACATAATTACAAATAATGTTACATTTTCCAAATGTACCCATATAAGACAAAATAAGGTAGAGACAACCTAACAAGATACAACACTATGATTATGAAGTTTGGGGAAAGTCCAGCTTGAAAATCTCCACTTACTATTTCTCAGTCACATATTGGTGCCAAGCTTGGTACTGTGTGATGGTGTCCCCAAACTGCTTAACGTTATCTTTCTGGAAGCGGACTCTAGCCTGCATGGCATACAAGTACACTATTTGGAAACCTATATCCAACTCGTTTTGAAGCATGAGCAACATTGTCTTGACCTTGACAGGGCCGTCGATGAAATTCTGCATGTTGTGTGCACTCAAATCTAAGTATTTCTTGGTGGCTTCTCGTCTCAAATGCACCAAGTACTCATTGATCTCCAGTTGGACTTGGTTATTGGGTTTAGCAATAGTGAGGGAACTGATTGATGGGATCTGGTGTGTTCTCACCAAGGCATCCAAAGTACTGTACAACTGCACATATGAGGGGTGTGTGCTTCCGATGAATGAGGTGAGCTGCTCATTGTTCTAAATCAACATTTGAACCTCACTTTCTCCATCTCTTCTTGTGGCTTCATCTTCTTCACTAAGTCAAGTAAGGCCCCTTTGTACCACATTGTACACTCTTGTACATGGGCGATGGCAGCATGTATGTTTTTTAGAGCTTTAACAAACTCTTTGCTCCGCTATTGTAGGCCATGCAAATGGACAACTGCTTTATGCACAGTGAAAAATTATTCATAAAGCTTCCACATGGTTTCTCTAAGTACTGATACTTCAGTGGGTATCGCTGTCTTCATCTCCCCCAATGTGGAAACTACAATCTACATAATTTTTCAGAGTTGTTTCACCTCTTTCCTAGAAGCTTGCAAGTTTTATGTCAATTGCTCATTCTCAACTATCAAATACTAAACATTAGATCATGTTTCTCCGAAATAGGCCAAGCTAGATTTAGCAAAGAGTTGGATTCTTCCTGGTGTCTAATGCTATCACCCTTTCCTTGATGAATATAGGTTGTGATTATCTAGAAAGTGCTTCCTTTGTGCTTGTACAATCATCTTCTAGAACTCATCAAATTATAGATTATACACATCCATGACCAAATCATCATTAAGGAGAAAAACATCTCCTTGCTCACTCATGGTTGGATCTACTGCTGGAGGTGGTGGAGGCTGAGGGATGACCTGTGGTGCTCTCGGCATCAAGTCAACATCTTCATGTTGTAGCTCCTATTCCAACTCCATATCTATCACTTCAATCAATTGCTCAATTTATTGAGAAAGATCCCGATCCTGCATCTATTCACCTCCTTCCTTGGCTGCTAGTTGTTCTAGTTCTTCATCCTATATCGTTGCTATTTCCTCTGTCATTGTGCCTTGCCTTTGTTATTCTTCCTACTTCTTCTTCTCTTCTCATTCTATCCTCCTCAAATCATGTTCTTTCTTCAAATTCTTCTCTGTCTCCTGCAGCTTCTGATTTTCTCACTTCCTCCATTCTTCTCTCTTTATCCTTTTCTCCATCTTTTCTTCCACTGCCAAAGCTGGCTTCGTCATAATAGGATATGCCATCATTTTTCAGCTTTGCTCTACCTTTGGATCATTAGCAATCTTCCTATTTACCTTGTCCTATACTAGATTTCTTCCGTTTTCTACTGTTTCTATTGCTTCCGGAGCTGATATTGTCCATTGAGGAGGCTTCCATTCCCTGCTATACTGACTTACTCATTGAGTCTATAGGAATTGTAGCAGTACTTCCAAGGATCCTCCTCTAGCCAATAAAATGCCCCACTGATCCATGGAAAGTACACTCTCATACAGTGGTCCTTGTAAATACTGTGGGGATCATACGAATTAAAGTCCTTGGTGCCCAAATCGAATTTCACTATGTGCCTAACCTCGACATCTGCATCTTTCAAGTTCTTAATCTTGTATAATGTGACCTGCAAAGGAATAGCGAGCCATGTCGCTTTCTTCTTCATATGTAGTCCTGCTGAAAACCTTGTAGCGAGGTAGTATGATACTTCTTGCATGATCAACTTGTTAGTGGCATACCTTGGTAAGACATGCAGAGGCTTCTCTCCACCAAACACTCTGATGAAGGTGCCACTTGGTGAGGCATACCAATATGCAATGCATATTATTGCCTCCATTTCTTCTCAGGACATGCAAGGTGGATCTTGTTGAAATGTAAGCTTGTATAGTGGGATGATAAAGTGGCCAGTTAGCCATGCCATCACTCCTTGATAACTATAGTTGGAAAGAAACTTGCAATAGATGTTCATGACAGTCTCTCATGGTGTTCATGTCCAGTTCATGCTAGGAACTTCCGTTGTGCATGGATTTCATCCAGTAAGTATGCAGACATATAAAAACTTGCTTGCTCATTCTTGGGAGGATTTTGAGCCTTAGCTACATGGGAATTCAATTGTTGAGCCAAGAGATCCAACCAATTGAATGGCCTCCCATCATCCTCAAACTGGTCTAGTAAGATTTCCCACCCTTTAGGAAAGGTTTTTTGTGCTCTCTTTACCATATGTTCTACAGAAAAAGATGATCAATAACTAATAAGCATTCATGAGGGACTTTATCTTGTAAAAATGGGTGGATGTATGTGAAACTTCAATGGCTCTTTCACCCAGTGATTAAAAATGTCTCTTGTGTTAACGTAGCTATGGGTGGCATAAAAGAGTGAGTCCATGTGCTTCACCACCTTAGGCAAGTGATACATCTGCTGAAAGTATTCTTCCTTAAAGGTGGAAAGCTTCTGCCCACTGGCACTGATCAATGCCATACTCTATTCATATGCATGTGAGACAATCTAGTTGATGATGTCCACACACGGGAAGATGAGATACCTACATGAAACCTTGTATAACCATGAATGCTTGATGCTAAGATAGACCTACTGATCCTCCAAATCTGTCTCAAAGTCTTTAATGAAAATGTGTCTTTGATTTGTTTCCATGTCAGTGTTGTTCCCTTCTCAATAAATAGATGAGTATATACATACATTGGTAAATCAACTGATATCTACTCAATTGCTTCCCCAATACTGCTCTCTGCAGTTTCCTTTGATGCAACTCTCTTGGATGCCATGTTAACTGTGACTACAGGAGAGATATTCAAAAATTGTTGTACCTATGGGATAGAGAGGACACTCATAGTAAGAAAATGTTAGCTTAGAGAAAAACAACTTCAAGTCAAGTTCAAGAAGCAATCTAGGCACTAGATGTGAGGGATTGCATAGTTTTACTTGACAGGGGTGACTAACTAACTTTGGGAATCGCGCACTATGCAGTCCCAGCAGCCAAGGTGGAATCTTATGATTGGAACTATGCAATGCATAGTTCAGCCTGAGCCAAGGCCTAGTAAATATTTTGCATTACGCAGTCTCAATGGCCAAGATGGGAGGCTGGCTCCTATAATGTGTAGTGGGTAGTTAGATCCAACTTGTGGATTGAGGCTCCAGATTGTGCAGTGCAAGCTGTACAAAGTGTGATCCAGCCAAGGGAAGCCCAGATCTTCCCAAGGGAAGTGTGAAAAACAAGAAGATCTAAAAGATAGTGTGAAGTTGAGTGAAAATATGACTAAGTGTAGATGCATGCATGTGAATCAAGTGAAACAATTGATTAAACAGAAGGAAAACAAAGAATGTGAGAAGATTCGTCTCAATGGCAACGATTGGTGTGAAAATAGGAAAATTCATGCGAAACTTGGGAAATGAAATCTATAACTTTAAAAAACATTTATACAAGTTAAAAATCCAACAACCATGCAAAGAAATAAGTGAAACAACACTCGCACAAGCCAAATAACGAAAAAAGACAAAAAAATAGAAAAATACGACAAAAGAAAAATTCACCCGGAAAAGCGACAACGATCGCACCGAAGGTTCCTTGATCTCCTCGAGAATTATAGAGCTCCAAGATCGAATGTACAAATGAGCTCTAGCAACACCGATTAAATAGATTTGGACAAATTAGGGTTTATGAGTCACATACCTAAAATCAAGGAAAAAGCGACACTTGGTGGAAGTTTCTAAAAATAACGCAAGTGCCTCCTTCGGGATACTAAAAATAGATCCCTATTTTTTATGGATGCTTTTTTATTTTTCCTTTTCCTAGGGAAACTTTCCATGCACACTTCCAGGAAAGACAACACATTTCTAGGAACTAGGCAAATTTCTGACTCAATGCATTGCGCAGTTTTCGAGCTTAGTGAGGGTTGCACAATTTATGGGCTACCCCTTCATGGCTGTGCATTATCTAAGATCAAGGCTCATTGAGAGTCAGGCTATGCAATTCCCAACAACAAGGCTAGTTTCCCTCAAGAATTACGTAGTTTCTGGGGGCAAGCCCAAAACTGCTGTGGGACTAGGCCAGGAGATCAACTTGCGAGTTAGAAAATCAACCAAGTAAGATAAAACAAGCCAAAATGAAAAGATAAGTCTTAGTTGAAGCGTGAATACTTGGATAAATGCGAGATGAGCTGTTGTGGTTAAGAAGGAAGGCTCCAAAATCGAAGCATAGGCAAAATTTTGGAGGGTGGTTGTGGCCACTACAACACTACCTCAACACATTTGAATGTATTACTGTTGGGATCGTATAGTATGCTCTTGGGTGTGGACTGGTTGTATCTTCATAGGACCAAAGTGGATTGTCATGACAAGGCCATTGAATGTTTGGATGACAATGGGGAACAAATAATCTTGGAGCGTAAGATGAAGGTAACATCAGTTAGAATGGTGACAATTATGCAAGAAAAGAACAACTGTAAAAAGGATATGTATTATTTACAATGCATATTTCTAGCGATAAAGGTAAGGATATTGAGGATGCAGAGGTATTGAGAAGGCACCCAATCTTGCATTAGTTTCAGGATGTGTTTCCAGTAGAGATTTCAATGTTTCCGCCTCACAAGGAAGTGAACTTCTTCATTGAGTTGGTACTAGGGGAAACACCAACATCAAAGGCACCATACATGATGTTGCCTTGAGGGGACTATGACCCAAATTCAGAGTTAGCTGCACTAACCAACAAAACCCTACACTACCACCCCTTTTGGAAACAACCCGCTTAGTGCAGGGTGCAGTCTCACCCGAGACAATATTGGGGGATGCTAGAACCAAGTTTCTGCATCCAGAAGGCTATGTGACGTGGAGGAAAGGCGTTTCTTCATATTAAGGCTTGATCTGACCTTCGTGAACCCTATCCTCAAAATCCAAAACATAAATAAAATTCCAATTAAACACAGTTATGAGCTTCGCCTAAGGGTTTAATCATACATAAAATAACATATAACAATAAATATAGATATTCATAGAGTAATTAGGACAATAATACAGATAAATGGCATTCAACTGAGCATAAATATAGAAAACACATAATTATACAACTCAGACACAAAATTGCTTCAAATATTCTTTATTATTCCAGATGTTCAATACATATACTTTTCAGACCCTAAAATACTAAAAGATCTTACAATTACAGACTCAAAAACATATCATCTCCTGAATTCATTGATTTTCTTAGACTTGCTAAGACAACCCTTTATATATCCTTTACCCTTACAATACCATGGTCCATAAATCATGGGTAGAGCTTAATACAACTGATCTCTTTACAAAATAAGGGGATTTGACTTGCCTAAAAGCCCCTTTGACTCTTAACAACCTGCGTTACTCTCACTCCACTCCTCAAAATATAGTGACTTTACAATATCTTATCAAAATTTAACTAAGACTTAGCAAAAGTTAACCTTGGGGGACCTCGTCCCATCAGGACACCAACATAATGATGTGACTCAGGCCGAGTCACTGTGCTGGTATGTCC
Organism: Pinus taeda; assembly: GCA_000404065.3. Lineage (NCBI taxonomy): Eukaryota > Viridiplantae > Streptophyta > Pinopsida > Pinales > Pinaceae > Pinus > Pinus taeda. The sequence continues at coordinate 104,518 of APFE031472683.1, forward strand.
TCGACGCGTGCTTTGAGGCCACTCAATTCTGACTTCGAGGCTTGAAGTTCCACTGTACACAACGCGACGGCCTACCGAACCTCTTCAACCAAATTCTCTATAGTTAGCCCTGCACCTGCTAAGCTCATCATCCTTTGCATTTGTTGAAGGGATTTCAATTTTCTCTAGAAATTCTGTGATAGCTGGTGTTGGAGAGGTAAATCCCCTCTACAGATAGAGGCGATCCCTACTAGCCCAAAGGGGGTCTAGCAACAATCAAACAATGCTACACTGCAGGTTCCTAGTTGTAATTAACAAGTGGGTAAAAGGAACCTACTTGGATTCCAACGCTACGTTTGTCGAAGAGATGATCCTCTCGCTCCTTCGCTCCAGCCGATCACAG
>APFE031472683.1:105165-127796 GCA_000404065.3 Pinus taeda
TGTGCTTCCGCGTTGGCAGTGCAGCAGTTACATTATCCTCCACCAGTCAGCGCGGTTATTTAATAAACAGATGCGATGATTCAATTAACTTAGGCAAAGAGGGTTTTTAGCCATTTCAGAGAGCATAGTCAAGGTGGATGTGACTTTATGACACAGTAAGGAGACTGACAAGGTGACAGTGACATTTTACTATGCAACAGTTGGCTTGCTTCATCATCCCATGGCTGTGTCCTTACTGAAATGATAGAGGTATTTCAACGCAACTCATTAATATGAGTCTGTATGGATTTCCCTTCTTAGAGTCTAGTGAACCTCTGCACAGGTGCTAAGGTCTGCGCTGCCACCCTGATCTGATCAAATTGTAGCTGTTTCTCATAGATTTCAGCTTCAAGTTTCTATAGATGTGGGTCCTCTGGTAGCGAGGCCCACATTTCCATCGTACTTTCAAAAATTTGGCTGCAGTCGTTAACTTCAACAACAAGAACTTCCATCTCGGCTTTGATAGCAGCCTTGCACTTCTCTTGGCATTCTGGAGGGGTGGTAGGTTGCAGATTCATTTGAAGCTCTAAAATCTACAGCTGTAGCTCAAGCCTCACCTTTCCCACCTTGGCCTTAGACTCTTTCACTACGACTACTAGCTTCTGTAATTTCTTGGCCGAAGCTACCTCTGCTGGAATCTGGAGCTTTGGAAGTGCACTGTATACCTGTGCTATCCTTGCTTCCAGCTGCTGACTGCGCACAACAACCTCTTCTAGTTACTTTAGCACCTGGGCCTTTTCCTTGAACATTTCCTAGTTGTTAGTCTTGACTTCATTGATAACTAATAATGTCCATTGTTCCCAGACCCTGAGCTCATCCAATACTCCTTGATGCAGCTCATGCAATGACCGAATGGGGAGCACCGCAAGGTTAAGGATCAAGTTATTCATATGCAATAGGTACACCCTATCCTCTGAAGTCTCAACATGCAATGAACCCTCCAAAAACTGCACTGTGCAGAGATCTGTGGTAAACTCTACTATTGAGGCTGTCATTCTCGCTTGCTTCAGGTTCACTTGACCCGCGCTCCCTTGACCTAGGCTCGCTTGTATAATGCCTGTCTGTACCTGCAATTCCTTAAGGCCCTCTTAGACCTTCATCAATACTGATTGGTATTTCTATTCAATTTTTCCCCATATATCTTCCATTACGAACCTGAAAGTATCCCCAATTTCATCAAGGTCCTCCTCCGCGAGGGCAAGTGGCTTGACACTGGCATACTTGTCCAATTTCTATTTCTTCTATGCGCCGCTAGCACTCTGCTTTTACCAATTCTTGATAATGAATTGATACTTGAAGTCCTCCATGCCCACAAAAGGGTCTTCGCCACCCTCTTCTTCTACAACAGTTTTTGTGTTGACTGTGCGCTCCGGCACATTGGGTTCCTCTAGGTCAATCATGACCTTCTTTGGATTTTTATTTGGGTTTTTTTTGGATCTTTCTTCTCAAACTGAGTCTCTGAAACAGTCTTGCTTGTGCCTTATACTGTCATTGTGCTAGCCGGGGTGAGCCAATCACTCGACCACTTACTGATAATAGCCAAAATAATTTCTTTTGCTACCAGATATAGTAGCGCATGCCAATATTTTGTCAAATTCTTCTTGGCACATATATATACATTGTGAAAATCGGCCTTGAACTTTGAAACATTGTGGTATTGAGCAAATAGGGCAAGTGATAAATGCAGCTGTTGGTTCATTACCACGCGCAAGTCCATTTCGAACAAAACCCAAAACATCTTATTCTCCATGGCCCTTGTAGAGTATTTAGATGCCCACAACGAGGCATATCGTGCAACTTCATAAATATCCAGGTCCACCGTGGGGAACTGTGATTCCTTCTATGATCTCCAAGCTACTAATGCAATCAGAATTAAAAACCAGGCATAATTAAATGACTTCCCTTCCTCCTATGCTTCGCGGCAATCATCCAAGAATTCCTAACACAGGTACCTTGACCAATTGAATTGGACTCCCTGGCTGCACTACGCAGCCAAGGAAACAATAGGGGTCAACACCTTCATCTGTGTGACACTTTCTCATAATCTTCCCAACCATAATAGAGACGAAAAATCAAACAACCTGATCATTGATAGAGCTAACAGTGTAGCCCCGAGACAATCCAAAGTGACTCTTCATTTGATTTGCGAGTTTCTTCTCCTGTGACTTTCCTACAAATGCATAATCTAGATTTTCTCCCTGACAAGGTAGCGTGGTAATCCATTTGATCAACATCTCATCAATAGGGATGAGTGTCCTGAGCCAAAGACACCCATCGTGCACCAGAACCAACAACCAGAGCACACATATAGTATTGATATTACTATTCCCAAAATGCGGAACATACAACATGTTCAACAATCCCGTGGGCTGAATTCCAACAACCAACTTCATTGTTTCAACTCGTGTGACGCCCGCTTCTTCATAATAGATGAATTTTAGGTATTGGCTGGGCTCAAACTATGGGTATTTACTATGATCATTTAAATCCCAATCTTCCATCTTTAGGTAAGGTACCCAGACCAACAATTCACTCTCAATAGGTACATCTTCAGGTAATAGTAGAGTGAAAACCTTATATTTGATAACATCTAGATCCTTCATGAATTTTGAGGTTGGCTTCCATAGTGGCATATTGTTGGGATAGGGTCCCCTGGGGTCGAATTTTGTAAATTTTTGCTAAATATTATAAAGTCTCCACATTTTGAGGAGCGGAGTGCGAGTAGCGCAAGTCGATAGGAGTCAAAGGGGGTTTTAGAAGGTAAAAGCCCCTTATTTTGTTAAAGAGTCAAGCTTTTTTGTGACCCGCCCATGGTTCACGAACAATGGTATTGTAATGAATACTAATATAAAAAGAATTCATAGGAGAGTCATAGAAAAGTAGGCAAGAACATAAAAGTGCAAAATTTGAGTCCGTTTTGTCTATTCTATACTTGGGCGAAGGGGAAGGCTCCTGTAGGTGAGTGCACAGAGACCTTGGTAAGTCTGCAACTGAGTCCGCGGGGTCTTGCAGCTGTGTGCGTAGGGTTGGAAAAGGTTGTAATTGAAGATATAATCATAATAAAGGCTTGTTTTGAAGAATTATGGGTGTATCTATGCATTACTGCCTCTATCTAAATTTACTGTATTTTTTATCCGTTGGATGCAATTAATTAGGAAAAGTACTTAATAGATTTGCGAAGACTTAGATATGTGTATTTATATAATGTTATAATGTTTAGCACAATTAGTGGAGGGCATAAATATGCTCACTGTTAATTGCTGCAATTTCCAGGTTTTAAGGGTTAGGGTTCACTAAGGTTGTGATAAGCCCTAAGTTTAACAGAAACACATCACATAGTCTCCTAGATGCAAAAACCTAGTTCTAGCATCCCCCAATACTGCCCAGGGTGAGACTGCAGCTTGCGCTCTGCAGGTTTTTTCCGAAAGGGCTGGTAGTTGAGAGTTTTGTTGGTTAGCGCAACTAACTTTGAACCTAAGTCTAAGCCCCCTCAAGCCAACAAATGGTTCCGTTGCTAGGACTGGGATCTATTTGAGGAATGTGTGATGTGGCATAAGTGGATACTGACTAAGAAGGAGATTGAAAAGTGGACAGATCAGAAGTTGCATGAGTTTATAAACTAAGAAAATAAGAATACACACATGTCGAAATAAGAGTGATTGCAGAGATACTTCTATAGAGAGGAACATTAAGTTTTCTTCTGCTCTTTTCCATGTGAATTATACGAATGGTTGGCTAAATTGGTGGATGGTCAACCTACCTAGAAGTTGGGTAACAAGATTGTGTGGACTCCAGAGTTAGTGAATCACCTGGAAGGATAAAAAAACAAGGTCACGAAGGCTGTCGATTATTGGATCGATAGTATTTTGGGGGGATTTATTACTTAGCTCACGATTGACACATCTGTCAATTATAGCGAAGCTGAATGTTGGTTTTTCAAAGGGTTGAGAGGTAAGTATCTGAAGTCTCTAAAAACTTGAATTAAAATGATATTGTGTGAGAAATGGGTTATGCCATTAAATTGATGTTTAGGTGAGACTCAACGGGAGCTATGCGAAGTGGGAGGCCATTTAGAAGAGATCTAGATTCAAGTGCTAAGCAATCCTTTGTTGGGAGCATATGAGAGTGAAGAAGGAAGTAATAGTCTAAAGACACCCCAAGGTGCATCGCAGATGATAGATAATGGTATTGCGGGAATGCCACATCCATCAACTCCACCTCTGTCATCACCTCCACCTCACACACCTACACCTCGACCTTGACCTCCGCTATTTAGTATGACGAATGCTATGAAGATGCCTATATTCAAGGGTCTGGGGACAAAAGACCCTAATCAATTCTAGTTTGTAGTAGATGTTGTGTGGAATTCACAACAGATAATGAATGGCGATATGAATAAAGCACAATTGGTCACAACATTACAAAACATGATGTTGAATTGGTATATTAAGTACAGTATGACTCATCCAGCTGTGTCATTGAAAGAAACAAAAGATGCACTAAAGAATGAATTAAGAAAGCCTAAATTATCAATCCTAGTCTATGACTGAGGTAAAATAAATTAAGTAGAAGGTGAATGAATCTACATGGTATTTTGATCAAAGGCTGAAATGTTTGCTACAACAGGCTAATTTGCAGATCTCAGATGAGAAACATAAGGATTGGTATATTGCTTCACTGTTACCTCATTTGAGATTACCATTGTCACATCAAAGGTTTGGATCACAAGATGAAGAACTGGAAATTTCTATGAAATTGGAGGCTCCACCTATTCAGGATACAAATCTAGGAGTGCAATAGATTTAGTCACAGTTGGCTAGCCTGCATATGGAGTTGCAGGATCTCAAAAAGGGGAAGAGGTCCAAAATGAGACCCACGCAGAAGTATGGTGCTTAAAGTGCAAAGGCCATGGTCATGATAAGGATCATTTCCCCGTGAATTAGATCTATCTAATTGGGGAGGTCCTATCCCCCTGAAGCCAGAAAATACGGTTGGATCGAGTATCGATGTAGTGCCATGGTGCACTATCTACCAGATAACAAGAAAACACTCAACAAAAAATTACCATTTGTTGTAGAAGTTTGTGCAGACTCCCCAACAACTATTTTGCAATTTTTGTAAGTCTATAGGCCATGATGAGTGCAATTGTCGAAGCTATGAGTTAATGATAGATGAAACTCCAACATATAGAGTATAGGCTGAGACACGTCCTCAGCAGGATTAAGGTGCACCTACAATGCATGAAGGATTCTAGGGATGAGGAAGAGGACAAGGAGAGGAGCTGGAAGAGGTCACAGGCAGATTATTTGTTACAATTGTGGGGAACCAGACCACTTTACGCGAAGAAATCCTGAAGAATTCATTGCTGCGCAAGAAACAAATCCTTCTTACAGACTTCCATGAAGCTCATGAGGGACCAAAAATTAGTGGAGGGACTACAAGAGTTAATAGACAACTGTGCTGGCAAGGGTAAGGCACTGTCCGAACAACGCGTAGTGCATAAAGTAGACAAATGTAAGAAACAAACTGGTCAAGAGATGAGATTTACTGCACAAATAAGAGAATTTGAAATGGACCAGGTGATCTTAGATTTTGGATTTGATGAAAATGTTTTTCCTTAACAGACTTGGGAAATAATTGGCAAGCTAATGCTACGGTGGTCCCTAATTCAACTATGAATGGAAAACCAATAGAAGATTATTCCTATGGGGTGCTTACATGGAGTAACTATAGACATTTAAGGAGTGCATGCTATAGCTGACTTTGAGGTAATCAAAATAGTGGATGATAGTAATCCATACCTGATGCTTCTTGGAATTTATTGTGCATTTGATATGAATGTGGTCATCAACCTGAAGAACCACAACATGATGTTTGAGAAAAAGGAACTGAGAGCCATCGTTCCATTAGATCTAGCCGAGGATGTGCGGTATACTGAACCAGTCCAAGGTTACGATGAGGAGGATGATATTGAGCAGATTTATAAGCTTATTGTGTGGAATAAGGATTGGATCAACCCTACAGTGGATGGGTGAATTAATTGGGAAAAGAACAACTCTTGCAACTCAGATTCAGATGAGGAACTCAAACATTAGCAGAACAAATCGCATGATGTATCAACACTGCGATGCAACAAGCTTACTAAGTCACTCCGATGTATATCTCCTGAGGTACGCAATTTACCATATTTTGATGGCTTAGAAGATGTAAATTTGTTTCTTGATAAATTTGAAAGGGATGTATTGGAGGAGAATCAGTTCTAGGCATTAGACATCACACTGAGGGCTATGCCTTCCAGATGGTGGGGTACATATAAGAATAATTTTGTAGACTGGAAGGAGTACCGAAGGATGATGAAACTGTGGTTTAGATATGCCAATACATGCATTGTTGAAAAATATATAGGGCAGGATGATCTATGCGAGCATATGGCACATTGAATGAAAGCATGGGGAGAGGAACCACAACCTGAATGGGTACACATGTTTTGCCACACTTTGGATACTATTCTGATGAACTGGTATTTAGAAATAGAGCTGCGACACGAAATCATAAAGTGGGATGTTCTGAAGGAAAGCTTTCTGTTAACATTTAGTTTTGAGGATGGATTGATGAAGCATTATAGGAAATAAAGGCTGCAATATTCATAACGCCTGTAGATTCTATCACGTGGGTACAACTAGACTGGAGTACACAGCTGCACCATCCTCTGGAGTGCGACAATGTTACCACAGAAGAAGGTGAGGAAGACTCTAGGAATATTAGTATCCATAAGTTAGAGGGACAACGCAAAGTCGCCGGGCCTAAGGTAGAAGTTCCTGACATCTCAAAACCATTAAAAACCAAGCAAGTGAACATTAGGTTAGAAGCACAACTGAAGTTCACAAATAAAGGTGATTACTTGGATGAGGACACATTTGAAAAAGTCACAGAGTTATTACGGGGATATCAGGACTTATTTCCAACAAAGTTCTCTGATATGAAGGGAATAGTAGGTGATTTGTGTGTTATGAAGATCAATCTGAAGCAAGATGTGACGCCGGTAAAGCAACACCCATACCAGTTGAATCCTAAATATAAAGAAAAAGTGCATGAAGAACTATATAAGATGCTTGCAATAGGAATTATTGAGTCTGTAGAAGAATTGGATTGGGTTAGTCCTATGGTGGTTCAAGAGAAGAAGACAAAGGGTGAAATCTGAATCTGTGTAGATCTAAGGAAGTTGAATGATGCTTGGGTACATGATCCATTCCCTAGGTTGTTCACAGATGAAGTCTTGGAAAACGTTGGAGGTCAAGAAGCCTACTCTTTTACAAATGGGTTCTCAGGATATCACCAAATCAATATCACGCCAGAAGATCGAAGTAAGACTACCTTCGCCACATAATGGGGCTATTTTCAGTATATAGTTATGCCCTTTGGACTTAAGAATGCGCCTGCAATCTTTTCTAGGGTGGTAGTCGCAACCTTTAAAGAATTTATTCATAAGTTTTTGGAACTTTACTTTGATGATTGGATAGTGTTTGGGTTAGTGAAAAGTCATGTTGCAAATCTTCGCATAATATTGGATACTTGTAGGAAGTATTAGATATCCCTTAATCTGAAGAAGTTCATATTTTGTGTACCAAATGAGATAATTTTGGGCCACGTTGTTTGTAAGCAAGGGCTAACGGTGGACCTTGCTAAAATTTCAATGATTATCAATTTGGAGCCTCCAAGGAATGTAAAACAACTGCACACAACAATGGGCCACATAGGATACTATAGAAAGTTCATCAAGGCATATGTGCAGATCACTGTGCCCATGTAAAAATTATTGAAGAAGGATGCAACATTTTGGTGGGATGATGATTTCCAAAAAAGCTTAGATGTCGCCTACTGTGCACAAGGATTCTAAGGAATATTGTAGAGAATGTAATGTATGTCAGAGGACTAGGAAGTTGTCGTGAAGGGATGAATTTCCTCTGAAACTGCAACTCTCTACTGGCATTTGAAAAATGGAAAATAGTTTTGTAGGCCCTATTCAACCACCATGAAAGAAGACATGAGCATGATAATACATCATGATGACAAAATACTTGAGTAGGTCAGTTGAGGCGCAACCCATGAAGGATTGCAGCGTTACTACAGCTGCAAAGTTTATATTTGAATATATTTTGTCTAGGTTTGGATGTCCTAATATTTTGATGAACGATAGGGGTTCGCATTTCTTGAATGAAACAATTTATACTTTTCTTGAATAATTCTAGAGTAATCATCAGAAAAGAAATCTGTATCATCCTTAAGAAAATGAAACGGTTGAAGCTTTTAATAAGATCCTAGAGCATGCTTTGACGAAGATCTGTAATGCAAATAGGAACTACTAAGATGTGCGCATACCAGTTATTCTTTGGGCATGTAGAACTACCTGTAAGAAGTTGAGTGGATAGACACCATTTAGATTGGTTTATGGACAAGAGTTAGTGATGCCAATGGAGTACATCGTGCCCAGTTTAAGGATTATTATAGTCATAGATATGGACGATCAGGATACCATGGAATAACTCCTCGCACAAATAGTTGAATTAGAAGAAGAAATCTTCCTAGGAGGTTTTCATCAATAGGTGCAGAAGGCTTGAGAAAAGGCATGGCATGATCGCCATGTTAAGCAGTGTACCTTTAAAAATGGAGATTTAGTATTGATGTATGATAAAAATTTTACAAAGTTTCCAGGAAAGTTTCAGATGCATTGGATGGGACCATACATCGTTAAGGAGATTACGGATGGAGGTGCAGTTCAACTCACGAAGCTGAACTGGGATTTATTTCCAGGAAAAATCAATGGGAGCTAGTTGAAGTTGTATAGGGGTGATCCCACCCTTGCGCAATGACTATATGGATGCAGGATAGTCTTAGTACAGGACTATAGACTATGCTACCAGAAGGACAGTTTGGTGAAGCGAAAGGGTTGCACGACGATTAGAAGAAAGGTGAAGAAGGGAGCTGTGATGAAGGAGCTACGCTAGCATGGTGGGTCTCGTGTCGCCTGGCCAAAAAGTAACCGTTGAAAACACTATAGATGATTGGATGGCTATTTTTCCGTTAAAGGGGGGGGGGTGGGGGGAGCATTTAAAGAGCATATATTTGGAAATATGCCACCAAAAGAGAATTAATGAAGGAGATATGGATGGAACGAATGGATTTGAATTCAAAATGGGCTATAAATACAATATCCCGCTCCACATTCAAACACTGTTCTTCCAATAATATTGCCTTGAGATTTTGAACCTTATTTTATGCCGAGACGATTGCTGCATGTTTGGACGGGATTGGAAAGAGATACATAAGAAGTTTTCACAGCAAGGATTTGTGTTTGAGACAAAATTACCTGAGTCGCGAAGGAAATATTTCGGGAGAGAATGAATGCAACACCACTCGTACCTACAACAACACCTAGGTTGCTGAGGCCTAAACCCACTGCCTCCATAGCAGGAGAGAAGAAGAAAAATAAACCACAACAAGCACAATATGGAAATCACCACGTGAAAATTGAAATGGGGTTAGACAGAAGGGTCAGATGGATAGAAGAAAGCAACTGATGAAACCCTTGGATTTGGATGAGGAAGAATTGAATATGGGGGTTGAAGATATTGACACAGAGGAAGCAGTGTTGATTATTCAGCTACCACCTTATTTACCCCCTATGAAATCCACAACCAAAGTGACTAAGGACCCAAACTCGGTGAAATACAAGGTCTTCACACTAATGTTACTTGAGTGAGTACCAGTGAAGGGTGATTTTTTGGCCTGGGTACCATTTTTGAAGATGGAGGACTGGGACATGAGTGATTATGCAAAGTTCCACAGTTGGCACCCAAAAAATATTTGAAGTTAGTATACTATGAGGAATTATGTGTTACAAGGCTTGAGCTAATGAAGTAGGCAGCTGGAATTAAGCGTGCGGGATTGCTTAACATGTTGTGGGTGCCACACTTTAGCGCAACATCATTAATATTATCTGTGTGCATCAATTATTGGTGCTGGTTCATGATGGGTGACTTTGGATGGGAGGGCCCATTCCAATCGATGATACGCTGATCCATAAAATCACCCAGTTACCTTATTAGGGCTTGAAACCCACATATGCTTTTCTGGGGAAGTCACAAGAGAAGAAGCTTGCAGATCAAATGAAGATCGACTTCGGGTTAGTGAAGAAGATGCGCAGATATGCCAATAACTCCATATCAAATGGAGCTATGTAGTTTGCTGCCCAAATTTTAGCTGGAAAGATAATGCAGAAGTGTCACACTAATGAAGTGTCAACACCAGTAGTATCTCTTGGTGCACAGTGCAACAAAGGGGTCCAATACAATTAGGCAAAGTATCTTTGTCACAAGTTCTTGGAGGATTTCCATCAAGCCTAGGAGGATGCAAGGCATTCCACTAGGCATGGTTACTTCTATTGATTGCACTACTGGCATGGAGAACGTCTGAGGAGAGTCAGTTCCCAACACAAGATCCCTATTTGTGCTAGGCTGCAAAATTCACCACACTGTGGGTGACGAAGGATCCTAACCACATCATTGAAGCAAAGATCTTCTGGGTATTGTTTGAGTCAGATTTGCGGATGGTGATCAACCAATGACCATGGTTGTCACTTGGTTTACATGTGCAATATACAAATATTGCAGATTTCAAGGCAGATTTTCACAATCTATCCATATGCACAAAGAAGGATGCCACAAGAACATGGCATAAGTTTCCATACTTAGTCAAAGAAGAAGAAATTCAAGGGGTCATCAACAAATGATCGAGTGAAAGGATCACCCCATTTGATGAAGGTGCAGGAACAAGTAAGGCCACAAAAGGTGAAACGAGGAAAACAACAGCTACGACAATGACCAAGAAAGACAAACAAAAAGAAGCACATAATGCTTCTACAAAATAAAAGGCAGTGCAGAAAGAAAAGGCAGCGCAAAAAGAGAAGGAAACACCGAAAGAAACATCAATGCATCAGGAAGACGCCTCTATAAAAGAGACGAAAGTGCTAAAAGAAAAGGTTTCTACAACAGAGAAGGAAGCACCAAAGGGGCAAGCTGCAACAACCTTACATGTCACTATTGACCTCGAAGAACATGAAACAAAGTGCACCGATGTTGAGGTCGTGACTAAAGGTGAAGAGGAAGGGGGCACAAACTTAGAATACCCCTTGAAGGTTAGGAAGAGGCAAAGGTGAAGTTCCACGGGACCTCACAAGAATTAAAAGTCCTATAAGTCTGCGAGTGCAATTCCATTGGTTCTCGCGGAGGGGGAACTTGATGAGAATGATGATGTTTTCCGTAATGCCATTGAAACTATTTGGGGACACATCGAGGACTAGTACCACTAGGTATTGGACAAAGTACAACAAGGCCTGAAGGAATTGTAGGTCTAGAGAGGGGTGATCCAGGTGAGCATGGGACAAGTAAGCGTGCCGAGAGTTAATGTAGTGGAAATCACATATGGGCTTCGCCCAGTATCGCTACCCGGGGGATCTATCCAGTTTGAGACAACCAAAGACCAGGAGTGCACACAGTTCTAGAAGAACTTGAGTATCAACCTTACAACACTACCGATCTAGAACTTACATGAGCTACAATAAGGAGTTTCGGATGAGTTCATCATCTAGGAGAGGCGAACACTATTGATTATCGACGAGGTCAAAACTAACAATCAACAATTTTTTGAAGAGAAAGCACAAGCCTTGCAGGCCCGCGATGAGGTGATACAACATAATCAACAGCTAGAGATCTCTTGTACCCAAGTATGCAATGAGCTCCCTGAGCTCCAAATTCCAGCAGAAGCGACCTCCATAAAGAAAATTAAGAAGTTAACTCTTGTGGTGAAGAATTCTAAGGAGGAAATTGTAAACGTTGTTGCCCTAATCTCATTAAATTGTAAAGGTCCTCCTTAGAATTAATGAGATTAACTTCTTAATTTTCTCTATGAGATTAATGAGATTAATGAGATTAGGGCAACAACGTGGACCTTAGCACCTATGCAAAGGTTCACCAGACTTTAGGAAGGAAATTTCATCTAAACCCAAATTGATGAGCTGTGTCAGAAGGCCGCTATTATCTCCTCAAGGATGCAGCCTTGGGCTGATGAGGTAAGACAAATATCACAGATAGTCCAGAGCAAGTTAAAGGCTCTACAATAAATGCATTGAATCATGGGCCTTGCAATCAAAGGTCCAACCATGGAGAAATGGTCGAAGAAGTTCATGAGGCCCCCATGTAGGGAACAAAAGATCTTCAAGCCTTGAAGATCAAATTCAGCGGTCTGCAAGTGAATATCGGGGCAACACCAGCAGAGTGACTCGGGATGAGTCACGACTTTGTGTTGGGGGCTTGTTGGGATGGGGTCCCCTAGGGTCAAATTTTGTAAAGTTTTGTTAAATATTGTAAAGTCTCCGCATTTTGAGGAGCAGAATGTGAGTAGCATAGGTCGATAGGAGTCAAAGGGGCTTTTATAAGGTTAAAGCCCTCTTAGTTTGTTAAAGAGTGAAGATATTTTGTGACCCACCCATGGTTCACGGATCATGGTATTGTAATGAAGAATCATATGAAAAGAAGTCATAGAAAAGTAGGAAAAAGCATAGAAGTGCAGAGTTTGAGTCTGTTTTGTCTATTCTGTACTTGGGTGAAGGGGAAGGCTCCTGCAAATATGTGCACAAAGACCTTGGTAAGTCTACAGTTAAGTGCGCGGACCTATGTAGCTGTGTGCGTAGGGTTGGAAAAGGCTGTAATTGAAGATCTAAGCATAATAAAGGCTTTCTTTGAATAATTATCAGTGTATCTATGTATTACCGCCTTTATTTGAATTTACTATATTTTTGATCTGTTGGATGCCATTAATCAGGAAAAGTACTTAATAAATTCATGAAGACTAGACCTATGTATATATATAATTTTATGAATGTTTAGCGTAATCAGCGAAGGGCATAAATCTGCTAACTGTTAATTGCTTCAATTTCTAGGTTTTAAAGGCCAAGGTTTGCGAAGGTCAAGATAAGCCTTAGGTTTGACAGAAACAAATCACATAGTCCTCTAGATGTAGAAACTTGGTTCTAGCATCCCCCAATACTTCCTCAGGTGAGACTGCATCCTGTGCTATGTGGGTTGTTACCGCGAGGGCTAGTAGTGTAGGGTTCTTTTGGTTAGCACAACTAACTCTGTACCTAGGTCCAAGCTCCCTAAAGCCAACACATATACCGCAACAACTGAGAAATTGGTTCTGTTGCTTCTGTGCTAATATCCTTAAGCCCTTCATTCAACTCTTCTTTGTCCACGTCTTGTGGCTCCATTGGATGTTTCTTTTTGTTCATTTTCTCTTTCATTCTCAACTCTGTGAGGATTTTTCGTGGAAATTTTCTTATTGGTGCCTTCTACAATTTATTTTTCTTTTTTATCTCCTACCACAGTGGCAGTAGGCTTTGGCCTTAGCGACCTGGGTGCTGTAGCATGGACTAGCAGTGTTGTAGTCATGATGTTCCCTACTCCTCTTTTCAAAAATTCTATTTAAATTCCTCCCAACTTAGGTAACCAGGCATGCAGCAACACACTCCACTCTTTAAGCACAAAAACACACAACGAACTCTCAAGAAGAAAAGTGTACAAATATGGAGCGGGGTGCGATATTTATAACCCATTTCAAATTCAAAATGTCCATTCCCCCTCATATCTTCCTCATAAATGTAAATTTGGTGGTAGATTTTCCTGGATTTGTGCCTTAAATGCAATTCCCCCGCTCCTTTAAATGGAAAATTCCCTATCAAATCAATTGTAGTTATTCCAACGGTCACTTTCTGGGCAGGCTACATGAGACCCCTCCTTATGGTGCAACTAACTCATCACTGCTTCCACCTGCACCATCTTCCTAAACATCGTGCAACCCTCCTTCTTCGATAAAATTTTTCCTCGGAAGAGTAGTTTATAGTCCTGCGCTCTCTTTCAACTACCAGAAGCACTAAGGTTGTCCTGCTGTCATGTAGTCATTATGTAGCAGCAAGATCGTCCCTATAGAATTTCAATTTGCTCCCATTAGTACTGTGAGGAAACAATTCCCCATTGAGCTTCACGAGCTGAAATATGCCACCATCCGAAATATCCTTAATCACATATGGTCCTAGCCAATGCATTTGAAACTTTCCCCGAAATTTGATAAACTTGTTGTCATACATCAGGACCAAATCTCCATTCTTAAAAGTAGGCTACTTAATGTGACAATCATGGCATACCTTTTCTTTATATTTCTGCACTTGATGATGAAAGCCATCCAAAACGTGGTCTTCCTCTAACACAAGTAGCTGTGCTAGGCTTTCCTCCATTACATCATTATCTTCCATCTCAGTTACTGTTGCAATCCTTAGGTTGGGCACTATATATTCCATCGGAATTACTTCTTCTTGCCCATAAACTAGTCGAAATGATGTTTTCCTAGTCAAATTCTTACAGGTCATCCTATATTCCCATAGAACCACTAGAATGAACACATCCCAATAATTCATATTAACATTGTAGACCTTTGTTAGGGAATTCTCCAAGATCTTGTTGAAATCTTCAACAATTCCATTCGCATGGGGATGATCTAGTGTACTCTTCTGATGGTAAATTTGGAATTCTTCTGTTAAAGCCGCAATTGTCCCATTCAGGAAGTGTGAACCTCTATCACTCATCAGAATCTTTTGGCATCCAAACCTTGACAGAATAGATTCAAATATAAACTTCGCAGTAGTTTCTGCGTTGCAATCTTTCACAGACTATGCCTTAGCCCACCTGGTTAAGTACTCTGTCACAGTGATAATATAACATGCTCCCATCTTCTTCTCAAGTGGATGAATAGGTCCAACGAAGTCAATTTCCCATTTATCAAATTCTTGTAGCATGACTTATGGATTTAATGGTAGTTATTCCCTTTGCGATGACCTCCCAATCCTTTGACACACATCGCACACACTACAATATTCCTTAGAATCTTTATGTACCGTAGGCCACCATAATCTTGCTTGCAGAATCTTCTAGGCAGTTTCCTTGCCTTCATAGTGACCTCCAACGACACCACCATGGGATTCAGTTTGAATAATGTGTCTTTCATATTCAGGCACATATCAATGTAGAACTTCATCCAATCCCATCTTATATAATTGTCTCACAATCATGGAAAAATATTGAGCCATGACAACTAATTCCTTCTTCTGATATGTTGTATGACCCTTAGGAGCTACGCCAGTAGATAAAAATTGAATAATTTCTGCAAGATAATCATCTGCAACTATAACAGCAAAGAACTACGCGTACAATAACCCTTCATCAATATTAGTGGGCTCTTCGCCATTCTCGATCCGAGAGAGGTGACCAGGTCCTAGATAATGGCAGAATTTATGTAGCGCATAAACCATGGCCAACCCTTCTCGCTTAGTTGTAGAATAAATTTTCTCTACCTTCCACAGTTTTCAAATAGCAAATGCAATTGGTTGATCAATACCTTCTACCCTTGGTTGAGTTAAGACAAATCCCAACTCTATACAAGACGCACCCACATCCACATGAAATTCCTTCTTCCAACTCGGGAGTACTAGGATTGGTGTCATAACCATCTTTTTCTTTAGAATATCCAAGCTCTTCTGATAGTCGTCATCCCAGCGGAACGTAGCATCCTTCTTTAACAACTTCTCCATGGGTGCAGTGATCTGCGTGTATGCCTTAATAAACTTCCTGTAGTACCCAGTTGTTGTAGTGGCTACAATCACCCTCCAAAATTTTTCCTCAACTTCATTTTGGAGCCTCCCTACCAACCATCCTTAACAACATGTCTTACATTGTCAAGTACATAGGCTTCAACTGAGTTTCAAAGGCTTGCTAGCCTGTGCAAGTCAATTTTCTTGTCTCCCATCACAAGCTGCCTTTCCAGACTCAGGTTATTTTTTGGCTGAGATGCTCACTCAGAAAAATTCTGGAGGGGAACTAGCCTTCCCTCCAGAATTTGAAAAATCCTACTGGGCTCCAAAATTGCACAATCCAGCCAAGCAACTATCCCTCAGAAAACTATGCAATCCAGCTAGTCACTGAGCTTCAACCTTGAAAATGCGAAATTTTGGGAGATAGTGACCTGCTGACCCCAGAAATTGTGCAATGCATTAGGGATAGCCAACCCTGCTCAACCCAGATACTATGAAAATCCATTTCCTAGGCTTGTAGACTGCTACATGTGCCTTCAGGTGATCGGTTCCCTCCGGGACTGAGCAATCTTGATTTGCATGCATGACTTGATTTTTCCTGAAATACAAAAAATAAACATGCAAAAAGCATCCCTAAATTTTAGGGATATATTTTTAGCAGCTGGAGGTTACATGCAAGGATCATTTTAGAAACTTCCCTCCAAGTTTCGCTCTTTCCTAGATTTGTGGCATATGCGTCATAAGCCACAAACTTATTTATTTGATGCTACAGAGCTAATTTCTCACATCAATCTTGGAGCTCTGACATCCCACAACACATCTAGGAATCTTTGGCAGAATCAGCTCAACTGTTTTTGGGTAAGTCTGCTTTTCATGTTATTTGCTACTTTTCTATTGCTTTTCATAATTTTCTTTCTACGAATGTTTTTTTCTTTGTTTTGTTGAACACCTGTTGTCGTTTTCATGTATATTAGCTTGTAGAAGCACCGTTTCAGTTTTTGTTTGCATATCACTACTGTCGTGCGCATCACACTATTTTGCATTAACAATCGTCATTGCAGTGACTCGTTTCACACACATCCATGCATTCCCATTTTCTAAATCATGCATTCACTATTTGCATGCATGATCATTCACTCTTTCTTACACTTAGTCTCACCATGCATTCAAACCTTTTCATGTTTTTAGTCGCTTGTTGACAGGTCTGAGCTGCCTTGGCTTGGACCTTGCCTCACCTGAATAGAAATGTGTATTTCTAGAAGTGAAGGCATCTGCCCTCCCTCCAAAAATTGCACAAACCTAGTAAGCACTAACCTCCAGGCTTGCATTACGCAATTCTGGGAGGCAGTGCTCTGCTGACCCATAAACTTGCACAATGTAGTTTCTGGGCGTGCATGTCCGTGTTGACTGAAATTGCACATTGCATAGTTTATTCCTCATAAGGCAGGATGGACTATGCATTGCACATTTCCAGCAGTCTAAAAACCTCCTGATAGCTCGGACAGTGCCTTGCGTAGTTTTGGCAGTCAGTCTCCCAACCTCTCGATGAACATTGTAGAATCTTTATTGCAAGTCACCCATGTGTGTTGCATGTCAGTCCTCAAATTTGTTTGGGTTTTTAACTGATAGTTTTCTTGCCATGAGTGTTGCTATGTCTCTAGGTATAGCAGGTGTTCATTCGTCTCTCAGAAGTATAGGTACAATGACCTCCAAGAGAGAAGGGTCAAAGGACACCATTGGAAATGAAACTGGAGATGCAGTCAAACAAGTGTCTATGGGCCTGCTCGTTTACAAAGAGACCAAGATGGTCATAGATAGAGACATCAAGTTAAAATGGCAAGACATCAATGATACATTCTTAGGCCCATTTGAGGAAGATCTAGAAGACTGCAGGGTCTATCTCAACATCCAAAAATCTAGCTTGTACCAGATTTCATGTAGGTATCCCGCATTTCTATGAGCAAACATGATAAATTGTATTGTCTCACACACTGATCTTGAGACGATGATGTTGAGCAGTGTCAGTGGGATAGAGCTTGCTACCTTCAGGGCGAGGGACTACTAGGAGATGTATCAGTTGCCACAACCAGTGATCACGATGGACAAACCCTTCAACACACATAGCAATGTGAACTTCAACGATATCTTGAAGAGATGGGTGAAAGACCCAACCAAGTTCAGGACAACACCCAGTTTGGTTTACAATACAAAGGTACTACAGAAGGCATATCAGTACTTGGTCATCTTTGCATGCCACCTATATGACCAAGAGAGCATAGAAACCTTCCTGTAGAGCTGGGTCATTACGTTGGACCAATTGGCCAGCGAAGGAAGGCCATGAAATTGGTTCGACATGTTGGATCTCAGGTTGAAGGAATAGGTTACAGGAGCTCGACATCCGCCCAAAGGTCAGCAAGCAAAGATATACATGTCTGATTACACTCTGGATGCAATTTGTGCCTGCTAGCAGTTCCTAGGTTTGAAGTGGGCATGGACACCTTTAGAAACCTCTGTGCACACTTATTGCAGATTGTTCTCCGAATGCATCTTCTGTGGAGTCATCACAGAGTTGTTAGACCACTTTGTCACCTTGGTGTACAAAATGATATTT
The DNA here is from genome assembly GCA_000404065.3 of Pinus taeda. Taxonomy (NCBI): domain Eukaryota; kingdom Viridiplantae; phylum Streptophyta; class Pinopsida; order Pinales; family Pinaceae; genus Pinus; species Pinus taeda. Next base: position 123,513 of record APFE031472683.1, read on the forward strand.
GAGTAGGATCCACCTTGCATGTTGCAAGCAGTGATTGAGGCATTGAAGAACGTAGAAGATTGGTATACCTCACCCCTTGGCACCTTCATACGGGTGTACAATGCGGAGAAGCCTCCACATGTTTTACCAAAGTTGGCCATGGAAAAGATCGTCATGCAAGAAGTGTCATATCACATCTCGACAGGGTTGTCAGCTAAACTGCACAAGAAGAAGAAGGCACCTTGGCCCACTCTTCCTTTGCGGATTGGGTTATACGAGATACCAAATCTCAAGAATGTTGATGCCAAGGTGGAGGAGTTCAAAAGATTCACTTTTGGCACCATAAGTTTCAATCTAGAAGACCCACATTGTTTCATAAAGGAACACTGTGTGAGAGTGCAATTTCCATGGATCCACGGGGCATGTCATTAGCCTGAGGAAGACCCATGGATATTTTGCCACAAATTCTCCAGGTTCAATGAACCAGTTGGTATAGATGTGAAGGGGTTAGCAAAGTAGCGTGATGTAGCATCTTAGAGAGCACCATCATTAGCAACAACATAGGGTAACAAACTTGCACACGAAAAAGACAAGAGAAAGGATGATGATAATGCAAAGGCTGAACAAAGCCGAAAGTTAAAGGAAGATCCACTCGTGATGAAAGCAACTTTGGAGATTGAGGCTAAGAGGTGACAATGTGACAAGAATAATTCACAAAGGAAAAGAGATAAACGGAGGATAGAGGAAGTAGAGAAGGAGTTGCAAGAGTTGAAGCAACAACTTTGGGAAGAACAGGAGTTGTGTAGAAGAGAGAAGGAAGCACAACATGGACAGACACAACAGAATACGCAACATGCATAGATTGACAAAAGTTCATGCATATAGGTTATATACTCATCTGAGCAACTGGCACAAAGAAGATAGTTTGAGTAGTTGTAGGAGTAGAACTTATCTCAAGAGATTGAACAAATGCTAGAGCAGATGGATACAGATGTGGTGTAGCCAGAGTTAGATTAGGATATGGACCTCATGCCTCATAACGAAGAGGTCACCCAACCATCTTCACTAGATACAGAAGTAGAGCAAGTCCCAAGCGATCAAGAAGACACAAAGATCCTTGAAGACAATCTAGAAGCGGAGATGCATAACATATCTTTCGACAAGTCACAACACAGAGTTGTGTAGTTGCACAGATTTCCTACTCCGGATGTTCATACATCTCCTACATAGTTTGAAGAATGAGTGATCATATATGATGTGTGCAAACATCCAACAACATTGGCCGATGCTATCAGATCATATGCCCAGGCCACTAGCTCGAGTGTTCGATTCTTGATAGCAGAGAACGAGTGCATGGCTAAGGAGTTACAAGAGGTCAAGTAGGGAGGAGAACAAGTTACATCATCCACAAAAGCAGAGTTGAAGAGAGTGATACTAGATGAAGTATCGTCCCTCGAAAAAGTCATGCGAATATTGTATTCCAGATTCGGCACCATGCATAAGGCAGTTATCCATCTCAACGATTGGCGGTAGCATTGTGCTGGGAGAGCACACATCTTGTCAAATTTGCACATTGTTGCTGACCACATGCAGACATGGACAATGAGATACAAAGGATCCCCATTACATTTGCCAAATATGATTTAGCTGAAGGTGGTAGAGTTGAAGGCACGATCTGGAGTCAGATCCGAAACTATGAGGAACTTCCACAACTCATCACCAGTTTGCAGGCTTCACATGCACAGGTATCCAAAAGCATGGATGTCATTATGCATGTGTACACAATCCCATCTATTAGCACACTCTGAGGTGAAGTCAAAGAACCATGTCTGAATGGAGCTGGACATGTACTTTGATGAGTTGATGCATGTAGCCACCAATGCAGACTTGGAGATTAGTGCAAACACTATGCATAAATATGTTGCTGGTCTGATTGCACTCATGACTATGATGTGAATGTTAACAAATGCGTTGGAAAGAGGTGCCAAATCAGTGTACCTAGATGCAATAGAGGCGAGAGTTCGCTTTCAACATGATGTCACCATTGAGCACATAGACACCATCATAGACTGCTAAGATTGACATCAATTCGCCATCGTCAATCATCACGAGGATGTCAAAGAGTTGGTCTTCCCACAACTGTCTAAGTCTTAGACATAGCTTGCATGGCTTGCTCAAGTCTATTTTGTCTCACATGGTGTTGACGTTGTTGGACCAACCAACATGTCAAGGGGATCTCCTTGGTAATAAGTCCCAACTAGATCTGATACCATTTGGTGTAGGAGTCCCAACAGTGGTTCATAAGGTAATGCCTTGATCGCGATGTCACATAGAGGAAAATAAGATAACTTTGTTAGTAGTAAGGGTGTGAGTGATGCAGTGAGTCAAGGAAGATGCATGAGAGGTTCTAACACTTAGAAGGGGGAAGAAGGTGAAGGTGAGTTCTAGGTTGAAAGGGATCAGTCCCAACTCGGCTAGGAACACACAACACAAAAGGACATGCACAACTTCCGGTGGAGCAGTCCACTCGGATGTGACAGTCACATCATACAATGTAAGATAACACATACAACACTCATGGATCAGTCCAAGATGAGTGCGATGGCTATTCTAGCAAGGTTCATGTGAAAGTTCTGTCTGATGTTCGGCAGAGAAGTCAACATGGATGGTGATTGCATTAACATAATATACAACACATTAACAACAAGATTCATATAATTTCGTGTGAATCAGTTCATACACAATTATGTAAGTTAAACAACATATATCATTAAGGAAATTGGAGGATTCCAACTACAGTAAAAACATATGCATGAAAATGTGCCGGCTCTTATTATATGAGGAAGTGTAAGTCTCAATCATACAATACATCCATGTAAACATGCTAGCCCCAATAGTGGAACATTACAGCCACATCTACCTGCTCCTCCAAAGAGATGTACTAGCTTCGTGCAGTGAAGAAGCCAAGGCACATTAAATACTATCCAAGCCTCCATCAAGATAGTCTTAGTAAAAGCTTGGCTGACCAAAAGCCTATACAATGAGTTATGAGGGACTATTTATAGCAAAGGGTGGGGAGACCCTTGACATTCCTCTTTGTGATCATTCAACTACCCCCATGACTCCTCACCTACTCTATGAACGTTACATCCACTATTGAGACTTGACTTACACTTGACATGACTCAACATTATAATGCACGTGTACCTATAGGTTTTAACCCCGTACAGAAATTACCTGCATACAAATTCTAAAACACAGAAAATAAACAATGCGAGAGCATAACACATAAAAACACATATATACAAAGATTTTCCCCTGGTTACCAAAACTAGGACTACCAACTTGATTTTTCATTATGTTCCTTTCAATGTTACAATACATATTTATACATGCTGAAGCATCCAATACCATGGACCGAAAATCATCGCGTCCAAAACCATGGACCGAAAACCATCGCGTTCAAAACCATGTGCGAAAAATCATGCACAAAACCATAGGTAGGTCCGCCCAATCTAATATAGGGTCCAAAAAAAAAAATTTATGGGGTGTTGCCTCAGACCACATAGAGTGGGGTTACCTGCACCCCTCAAACCCCTTGTGACCCTGCCCCACTACGTAATCCGCACAATGAAGGGCGGTCTCTGCCCCCCTTCTAACCCCCCAGTTAACTACGTGGGCTAGTTGTGGAAAAAATATAACACAACCCAACATTCTCCCACTTGTTGTTTTCTTTCCATAGGGGCCCACAAGAGAGCTTAGTCATTTATCTAGCCCTGCAATGCCCATTGTTTCTCTACACCAAGAGAACTTCTCAGAGCTCACAGATTTTGTTAATGCATATGCAATATTCTTCAAAGTGTCCACCTTTACCAGCAACACCTTTTTGTCTTCTATCATATGCCTCACAAAGTGATATTGAACATCAATGTGCTTTGTCTTTGAATGATATGTAGGGTTATTTGCCAAGAAAATTGTACTTTTGCTGTCACAGTCTATCCTTATAACTCCCTGTACATACCCCATATTTGAACACAATCTCTGCAACCAAACTTCTTCCTTGCTTGCATGTGTGGCTGCCATGTATTCTGCCTCTGTAGTTGATAGTGCCACTACAAATTGTTTCTTACTCATCTAATTGACTGCACCTCCAAATAGGTTAAACACATAGCCACTTATAGATCTTCTGTAATCTAGATCTCCAACCTAGTCTACATCAACAAAGCCACGAATATCCAACACTTTGTCTAATCCTAGTCTTCCTTGGTAGCACAAACCATAATCATTAGTGCCACACAAATACCT
>APFE031472694.1:17815-41962 GCA_000404065.3 Pinus taeda
CACTTCTTTCTCCTTTGGAAAATGGGTAACATTTGGGCATAGTTTAGTACTAGGAAGCCAACCAAGAAATAAACAATCAATTGTGGATAGTAGAGATGTCATTTATAGGGAAGAAGAGGGAGTTGATGATCCATAAAAGGAGGGAGAAGTTCCACATATCAAGGGACATATCCATGAAAGTAGAATCAAGGACCATGAATGGGAGGTCTCGTTCCAATCCGCATTCATGGTGAGCACTAGTATTGCAGCAATAATGCTACAACTCCTAGGGCTTCCTACTTTAATTTTATCAACCGAGTAGTTCGTAACAAACTTGGAAGCAATGGTGCTATATGCACAAGTACTATCTCTTACTGTAGGTTGTCACTTGATCAGCTGGTGCAAGTTCACTAGAAGCTTAAGCCGACTTCTATGAGTTCTCAGAAGAAGATTTGATTGTGATGAAAGAAAACTAACTCTACAGGGGCTATTCTAATTGCAGAAAGAGAAGGAGAACTAAAATGTAACGCAAACCCTAGCAAACCATAATTTACCTGTTAACCCTACTTTTGCAAGAAAAGGGATGAAAACTAAAGAAATGAGTGCCATTGACTACTGAAAAGGTAAATTACATTTATTCAAGCTACTTCTAGAAAGAAATGAGAAGAAAACATCTTTTTGTGCTTTTGAGTGTGTTTATGTGAAATTATTATGCTTGTGATTTATCTGGTTGTGATTGTGCAAAGGTTTGGTAGCAAAGGAAGATAGATTTAGTTGTTGCAGAGGTGGATAAAGGTGTGGAGAGGTCCTAGGAAGCCCCTAGTACCCTTCTGAAGACTTTCATAGTGATCGGACTTTGAAAAATCGCTCACAGGAAATTCTACATGAGGCTGCAGGGGATCTACAGGAGGATCTACAGGAAGATTCCGAGAGCTATTCTTGGAGTTTTGAAGGTGGAAAAAGGATGGGAAAGGGTTACTAAAGGCTAGATGATGGTGTTGAGGTGTCTGGTGCGTGTCAAGGAAGATTAAGAAAGAACGTGATGGTTGGATTTGTTCAAATGGAAAGAAAGCAACTTTATGTAGAAATTAGGGCAGATTGGTGACATGTTGTGAATGTGTTGGGAAATCTATGAGAAGTGGGTTGGTGTTGGTTGTTCTATGGATGTATGGTGAGCTTAGATGTCCTACAAGAGATCTCCACATTTACTTATAAAAACTGACCAAAGAAATAACTAACTATACCATGAAAACAGAATTTTGTCTAGCTTGACCTAATTTCTTACCTACAAACAGAAAATGTTGAACAGTAATCGATGAATAGAAAGGAATGCAGAGAGATCTATGGGAAAAGAACTAGAAATTATCTAAGCAACTGAATCTGAACCAATATCAACTTTTCCAAATCAAGTTATCACACTAGCAGTTGCATGGAAGAGCAAAAATTGTGTTTTTGGTGGCATCAGTGGTGTCTTGACCTCAAATCATAGTCCGAGGAAGGGAGGAAGAAGATTAGGTCCTGTTGTTGGCCTTTTTGAATCTTATTCTATCACTGTAGTAACCTACTTAAGCAACTTGAAACAAAATCAACTATACTAACCATCAAAAGCAACCTAATCTAACAAAGTAAAATGAATCTATGCAATAAAAATTAACTCATGTATTGTAGCAAAAATGTATAAGTACATAGTTGGAGGTGATGGGTAGCTTGGGTTGGGCTCTAACCCAAGAGCTTTAGCCCTCTGAAAGAGATCAGTTCTGGCTCAAAAATTGTTTCATCTTCATTATCAAAAATAGTAGTTACATTACATAAACTGTTCTCAAAAAGGAACTCGAAAAAGAGTTGAACACAATGCTGCACAAAAGTGTGAAAATATACTAATAACTGGCTAACCTACTAAGGTTCTAAGCCTCCTTATTTATACAAATGGAGTATTCCAACAATCCTCCTAAAATCAAGGAACTCGACTTCCTAGAACTAGAGATAAACAACAGTCCTACTTTACTTGCTCGGCTGCCCCTTGGAATCATCTATGTGGAGTTTTGTGCTCCAAGTTTCTGATGGAGGATTCAAGGAAAGGGGTCATAAATGAAGGAGACAACCCCCCCCCCTACTAGTCCTCTTCCCTATTTTCCTCGAGTTTTGGCTGCCATTTTCTCCTAAATCCCTTGACTTTATCCAAAATTGACCAAAAAAATCTGCATAAAGGCACATATTAGACTACATGGCAAAATGGCTAACCCAATTCACTCTATTAGCATAAATATATTCAAAAAAATGCAATAAACTAATGAGAATGGTGGATTAAGTCAAAATAAGAAGCAAAATGAGCCCATATAACTACCCATTTTTTGGGCTCATCATCACCCCCCTGCTGAATGGGTTGCTCATCCTCTGAGCAACTAATCTAACTCTTCATCCTTAATGGCTCTAACAAATTCCCTAACATCCCAAGCCTCTGATGTGATGTCTTCCTCTTTATCATGGAAACCTGCTTTCCTATCCACTTCTTCCCATTGTTTCTGTTCTTCCTCCTATTTTACTCCTTTCAGCAATCCTAACAGTAGTGGAGGACTAAATTGAAGGCCAATCCAACTTGCCTTCAAGCTTTGCATTGAGTGCTTATACAGGGGCACTCTCCTCATGGCTTCCCTCATCCTGTTTGGGGAGTGATACTCCCTGATCCTTAAGTTGTGTGGCAATGTATTCCACCTTATCATGCAGGCATGAATGCATTCATCTCCAAACAATCTCTCCATATCCTCGAAATGAGCAATAGCCTGGGCTTGCTTGTCAACATAGTCAGGGACAACTTGGGGATTAGCTGTAAGGTGTTGGTGGGCATAGATGAGAGCCAAGGGTTCTGCTAGTTCTACTCTAATCATCAGGGACTCACTCAGCTCTTTTTTCATCATTTTCTGGATTTCCACTACCCTCTTCTCTTCATGGCTCATCCAAGAAGCCATAGCCATTAGCTGCAACTCTCCCAATTCAACATTTGGATCCCATAAATTCATGTCAGTAAGTGCCATGTTTTGCAGGTAAAATTCTGCTAGCTTCACTTTATCCTCAGCTGAACTATGATCACATAAATGCATAAATTGTCCATAATCCTGAAAAGGTATTGTGCCCCTGAGGTATAGTGCATATTATTTGGCTAGATGCCTACACTGTAATGCCTCCATTGCCTAGCTAGCCATGTAGGCTAACTGGGCTTCCTTTTCCTCTAGTTACCTTTTCAAATTCAGCACTTCATTTTCTGCGTGGGATTCTTTTTCCTATTGTTGTTTCATCAATGTCTCACTGTCTGTCTAAGGTTCCTCTTCTTGTTGTTGTCTTTTTGCTACCTCACTATTTGATTGGGGTTCCTCTTTCTGTTGTTTTCCTTTTAAGATTGACAACATTTCCTCCTTGAGGTTCCCTTTCTTGTAGCTACTTTTTCAACATTTCATTTTCTTCCTATAATTAAGCTCTTCTGATGTTTTCTGTATGCCTGACCATGCTCAATTATTTTCCCATCTCTCTCAACCTATTTTCCATGTGCCCAATGTCTTCTACCCCTTTTGATTTTGCAATTTGCATCCATGTATGGGTCCTAACTCTTTCATTTTCCAACTCGAAGAAAAGAGGCACTGCAAACTTTTGTGGGATGATCTTCCCACCTTCTAGAAGGTTGTAGTAGGAGCCTAAGTTAGGCTGAGGTCCAGGCTCTAGTATTTATTTTTCCTTATCTTCCTCCTGGGTCTGTTCTTCTACCTTCTTTTCAAGTTTTTCAGTTTCTTTGAGCTTAGCCAATGTCTCCTGTAGAGAGGTCTGTGCCTCTTGAAGGAATGCTTTAGAGTCCATTCATTTGATCCTTTCTTTCTAGGCAGAGGCCTTAGGACTTCCTCTCTTGTAAGTGATGGAGATTTTGGATGGACATTCATCCTTTGTTACAGTAGGTGCATCCTCAATGATGATGGGTTCCTTTGAAGGTGGTTGAGGCTTCCCCATCTTGATTCTAGTGCTCTTTCGAGCTTTGAAGTACATAGATGGTTGTATTTTTCTTTTCCCTTTTTGCTTGGCTGGAGTACTAAGTGTAGCAAAATCAGTTGTTGCTTCTCTTGCTAGTGTCTTAGGAGACACTTCTGCTTGTTGTTTTTCTTCTCCATTTATTGTTTTGCCTGTTTCTACTGGTTTTGTGTCTGCTATCTTTGACTCTGTTGTCTCCTCTGCTTGTTTAGCTTCTACCTTTCCTATGGCAGCCTTTTTCTGAGCTGTCTTTGGTTTCTTCTTTTCAGTTCTTATTCTCTCCTTTTTCTCTGCTGTGATTTTCCCTTTTTCTGCTTTGGATATTGTTTTCTTTTCTTCTTTAGGTTCATCCATGGTGGTTTCATGCTCCTCATCTCTTCTCTGTTTTTCTTCTTTTTCTTCTTCCAATTGAATATTTTGTGCTTCTTCATGGATTTCCTTCCCAGGTTCCTCTTTCTGCTCCTCCTCTTCACTACCACATGGACTAAGGTCATTAGTGAGAGTTTTGATGTCATCTTCTTTAGTCATGTTCCTGAAAATCTCCCAGGCTATAGGGATTGTGTATGTGTGGAGGGGATCCTCCACCAATAATTTAATAAGCCCATGGTGAGCCAGCTAGTCTGGAACCCCTGCATTCAATTTCGTGCTACATCCTATGAAGGATTGAAGGATAAAATATGGAACACTGAGTTTTCTAGATGCAGGCAGGTCCATGCCATGTCCTAGTTCAAGTAACAGTCTAAAATGATAACCATAAATAATGATGTATCTCCCTTCATAGGAGATATACTCCATGATCTGATAGCTGACTTCATCCCATGGATGAGGTGTACTTGTCCTTTTGATCCCAGTCTTATCCTCCACAAGATGTTCATCAGGCTGAAAAAAGGTCTTTTAAGCAACCTGTCCTAGTGGTTTTTCTTCTTTGCTCCAGGGGAGCCCAAGTAGAAGACTTGTAATTCTATTGATGAAATCTGGTGTAAGTTCTATGGTTAGACCCCTGAAACTGATTGTAGCATGAGTTTTTGAATGGGGTCTTAAAGAAAATAAAAATTCCTCTGTAACTTCCTCATCATACCCATGAAATTTCTCAAAGAAAGGCATCCAATTTTCCCTAGTAAAGAGGGCTACCACTTCTGGGTGTTCATGCAATTTGGTGGAATTCAAAGGCTCTTTTCTCATAAAACCCCCTATCATGATGTTTAGTGACTGCTGGAAATTCTCAAGTGAGGAGGAAGGAAGCAAATTTTCAAACCCAAAAACCGGGGAACAACTAAGGTTTTTTCTTTTTGGAATCAGAGAGGGTTTTTCATGTTTCTTCTTTTTAACAAAAACAAATTGTAACTTTCGTGCCCTTCAATCTTTGTTCTCAACTTTAATTTAATTCTCGAGCTGTTTGAGGAAATCAATATTTTTTTTCTCTTTTCTTTTAAAAAATAGAGAGTAAGACAGTGTTTTTCTTTTCACAAAGTAAGAAAGCCACCCAATGCAAATTTACTATTTTATGGGCTTAATTTCCTATGGTTGCATCACCCCTTCATATAGGAGAATATCACGGAGGAGAAAGAGACAGGCTTTCAGTGCAGAGAGTAAAATGCAGAGATTGTATATATTTCAAAGAAAACATGGGCATACTTCTATTCTCATTTTTTCTTTTCAACTCAATACTCTGCTTCAAATCCCACCACCTTTTGTAGATATATAACATGCAGAGTGGGTTTTCTGAGCCTACCTTTTTCGAGCTCAAATTTGGCATAAAATCCTGAATTTTTCCTCTGCAAAGCTGCTCACTGGCCTTCCTGTAGAAAGGCTCATGTAGACTGTGTTTCCACTCCTGTAGAGTGAGATAATGCTCTTGTAGAGCCCGATAAGCTGAAGGGTTTCGAAATTGATAGAGAGCGTCTGTTTCAAGGTTTTAAAGGTGGTAGGTAAGTTGTTGCAGTCGAGAGCACGACAATGAAAATGAAACAAAGTTAATGAAGGCGTCGACTGCAGTGTACCTAAGCTTATGGTGTGTTATGCGGTGACGAGGTGAGGTGGCAGGAAGGGTAAGTTATCTTCATCTGAACCGTTGGTCCCTACTCCAGTGCCATTATGATACTTCATGCCACCTGCCTGCAATCACTTCTATCATTCCTATTATATGCTGCCACCACTACCTGTTTTGAGTTTTTCTTCCCAAGTTGACTAAACACACGTGGCAATTGCACCCACTAAACATTGTTTGAATTGACGAGGCTTGTTTGAATTGGACGAGGCTTGTTTGAACTAGACAAGGGTGGCTAGTTAGCTGGCCACCAATTTCGTTTAATCGTGACCATCTCAATGGTTCATGAAGTTTCTAAATCATATTCATGCAACAGAGTAACGAGTTTAGTCACTTACCTATTTTTCACTACCGTGCTTTGCATGCTCAAACTTTGGGACTATGTTCATGTATTGTTGCTGCTGTTGGCACTCATGGCTTCTAAACTTGGGACTTTGCTACCTCATGCTGATGATTTTCTAATCAGGAATGGCTCCTTGCGCATTGTATACACCTATGGTTGGACTGACCCTGCCTCTGGAGCTTGTTTTTTTAAGGGGATCAGCTGTTACAGGAATCTTGCAGGATTTCCTATAACAGCTTCTCCCTCCAAAATTTCTAGCTGAGGTTTGAGTAGGGACTGAAGAGATAACTGAGGAAGGTTCTGAAGGAAAATTAAAAGCAGTTGGTATGCACTAGGTAAGAAACAAGCTAAGGATGCTACTATTTTATTCTTCATTATTTTTTTTTTTAACAAAAGAAACTGAATTTCTGTGTTTTTTGTGTAGGGAAGAAATAAGCGAGTGGAAATGTAGTGGTGTAGGTATAGAATGGAGAGTTGGAGGGATGAATGGTGGAAGCGAGGTCCAGGAGGTTTTCACCCAGGGATCTTTTATTCTTTTTTCTATTTTTCTCTTTTTCTGTCATTTTTTCTTTCTTTTTTTTGTGTTTAGGGTGTGGGTGGAATGGAGGCAGGGACCTACTCCACTACTAACATTGTTTTACTCAGATTCTCAATGAATTCCTTCTTGGAGAGGGGCTTCTTGCAGATCTTCAACTGATGCCCACTGGCGAGCATGCGGATGACTTCTTCATCGATGGTCCGGATCAGAACTCAACCATTGTCATTGCACTTTTCTACTGTGTATGGTCCCAGCCATCTTGTCCTCAGGTTTCCCTTGAAATCTTATACCTTGAATCATACAGCAGCTCCCAATCTCCTTCCTGGAATTGTTTTTCTTTGAGGTGTCTATCATGCCATATTTTCCTTTGAAGTTGGACTACCTCTGAATGGAGAAGGGCCTGCAATATCTTTTCATCCAATCCATTTAGCTGAAGTAACCTTTTCTTTTGTGCATGGCTGAGATCTAGGTCCAGCTGAGTTGTCATCGTTAGTGTGTTATATTCAAATTCTATTGACAATGGCCTTCTTCCCATAGACCAACTCATAGGGTGTGAACCCTATGGTGGTTTTCCAGGTGGTGTTATAGGCCCAGGTGGCCTCAACTATTCAATCTGCCCAATCTTTTTTGTTTCTAGTCACTACCTTGGTAAAAATTCCTTCCAAAGCTCTATTAGTGACTTCTACCTGCCCATTTTCTTGTGGATGATAAGGGGTGGAAGCTTTGTGCTTAATTTTGTGATGTATGAGCAGGTCTTCAATCAGATTAGAGGTAAATTGACTCCCTTTATCTGTGACTAATTATCTTGGATAGCCAAACTTGTAGAAGATATTTTCTCTCAAAAAATCGGCTATTTTTTCTTTTGTTTCTGCCTTGATCACCCTTGTTTCTGCCCATTTTGTCAAGTAATCAATGCACACAATGATGTAAGATTTTTGTTTGGAAGGAGGGTTGACAGGACCCACAAATTCCATGCCCCACTTCTCAAATGGCTCGAAAGTCACTTGAGGTTGTAGGGGCATCTCATCCCTTGGAGTAGTTTTCCCTATCCTTTGACATCGATCACATTGGATGATATATCTCTTGACATCTTGATGAAGAGTGGGCCAATAGTAACCTGCTTGCAGAATTTTGAAGGCAATCCTCTTTGCTGCAAAATGGCCCCCACAGGGTCCATCATGATAGGTTAGGATAATGTCAAAAGCTTCCTCCTCCCTGACACATCGCCTCAAAATCTGATCTAGGCCAAGTTTGAAAAGGTTACCCCCAATCCAAGTGAATGGGGCACTTTTCCTCACGATCTTTATCTTCTCTTTTGAGGATAGGTGTGGCAGAAACTGTGTTGAAACCAAGTAATTTTCTATATCAACAAACCATGGAGAGAGTACTAAGATAGAAAATAGGTGTTCATCTGGCATTCGATCATCCACCATTCCTTCATCACCTGTAGGCAGATCTAGTCTAAATAGAAAACAGCGACAACATTTTCCTTACCCGGCTTATCAACAATGGTTAAATCAAATTGTTACAATAAAAGTAACCATCTAATAATATGAGCACTTACATCTGGTTTGTTCATTAAATACCTAATTACAACATGATCAATGTGTACAAATTTTTGATAGCCGGTGATGTAGTGTCTAAACTTATTTAGGGAATGGACTACAACTAGGAGCTCCTTTTCGGTTACAGTGTAGTTCAATTTTGCCTTGGACAAGTTTTTACTTACAAAATATATGGCGTAAGGCAGCTTCTCATCAATTTGCACTAAGGTTCTCCTATCACTTTGTTCGAGGCATTTGTATGAATGTGGAAAGGTAGGGCCTAGTTTGCACCTCTCAAAATTGGGGCAGTCACTAATTTACTTTTCAAGGTATCTAGAACCTCTTAATAGTTTTCAGTCCATATGAACTCAGCATCATTCACTAAAAGACCAAACAATGGAGAGGCTAGCTTACTGAAATCCTTAATGAATCTTCTATAATACTGTGCTAAGCCTAGGAAACTCCAAACATCTCTTACCTTTTGAGGAGGTGGGACCCTTTGGATGATGGCAATTTTGTTGGGATCCACCTGTAATCCTTGCTAAGAAATTGTATGACTTAGTACGGTCCCTTCAGTCATCGGGAATTCACATTTTTCAGGACTGAGTGACAGGTTAACTTCAATGCGCTTGCCTAAAACTTTTCCCAGGTTAGTCAAAGCTTCCTAGAAGTTAGAACCATAAGGGATAAAGTCATCCATATAGATTTCCACCGAATCATGAACCAGTTCAGTAAATATACTCAATACTACTCTCTAGAAAGTGCCAGGAGCATTGCACAACCCAAAAGGAAGGACCTGGTATGCAAAAGTACCCTAAGGACAAGTGAAAGTGGTCTTATCTTGGTCTTCCAGGCTGATTTGGATCTGGTTGTACCCGTTAAACCCATCTAGGAAGGAGAAGAACTTCTTCCCCGCCAAGACATCTAACACTTGATCTATGAAAGGAAAAGGAAAATGGTCCTTCTTGGTGGCCTTGTTTAGTTCTCGATAATAGACACTGATTCTCCACTTCCCATTTTTCTTTGGCACTAGCACCAAAGGAGAGACCCATTCGCTATCAGAGAAGGGGTAGATGAATCCTGCATCTAGTAACTTTTGTAGTTCTTTGACAATGTCCTTAAGGGCTGGATTCATCCTCCTTTGAGGTTGCCTAACTAGTTTGCAATCTTCCTTAATGTAAATGTGATGAGTACAGACTGAAGGGTGGACTCCCTTCATCTCCTTATAGCTCCAAGCAAAAGCATCTGAGTGGTTTCTCAATAAGCTACAGTATTCTTTCTCCTGAGAGGTGGATAGAGATGAGTTGATCTTCAAGGTTCTTTATGGGCCAAATTCCACATTCTTAACTCAAAGAGAGGTCATATCAGCCACACAGAGATCAACTAAAGGGTTGGCTTGGGTTTCTTCCACCAGCTCTTCTAATGGCAACACACTAGGGGGTGGATTATGAATCAAGTCTTCAATAAGATCATCCTCGGTTTGTGGGCCCCCCATTGTAGCTTCTACTGCACACAGTGGTGCAGAATAGACTTCATCCTCCTCCTCCTCCTTCAACCAGAGAGGTAAATCATGTACTAACAAAGCTTGGGTAGGAGGATATAGGACTAGCTGCTTGGACATATGCCCATTCTTGATTGTCATGTTCCCAACTCGAAAACTAAATGTAGGCATCTGCAGTAGCCAACCAAGGTCTTCCCAGGATGAGAGAATGCCGAGTGAGCTTTGTCTTTAGTTTGAGAACGAGGAAATTAGCAGGGCACTCCAAAGAATTGATCGATAGCATTACATCCTCCACAATCCCTTCAGGGGTCACGGTGGAGCGGTCTTCTAATTGCAGTACTGTTGTGGTCTTTCTCAGGGAGCCCTGAAGGTTGAGCTTGAGCATAGTGTCCCTAGTAATCACATTAATGGCAGACCCTAGATCAATTGGGGTACGGGGGATTATAGTGCCATTGATGTGGACATCGACTACAAGACTTCCAGGGTCATGATATTTCAGACAGATTACCTGCTCCAACATCAGGTCGAACAGTTGTCCTATGACATTGATAGTTGGGGCATCTCTCCTGCGCCTACCTGGGTGCCTGAAGCACTTCTTTTTTATCATTGTGTTGCATATAGGCACATCCTTTATGGCTTGGAGAAGTGGTATCTTTACACATAATTGTTTTAATTCTCCCAGAATTTTAGTTTCGTCTGGGGTTGGTTATGTGGATCCAGTTAATCTCTCAGGAAAGGGTGGAATGGCCTTTGGTCCACTTTCCTATTTTTCCTCATCCTCCTTAGGGGGAGGTTGGTTATCTGGGAGAACCTTCCTATATTGTAGGTTAACCTCTTGAATCTCCACAGCATAGGTCGGGAATGAGGTTTCTCCACTATATACATGTTGGGCTTGTTTGTTATTTGGGTTTGGGTTCGGTTGAGTAGGTATTTGAGGTTGCCTTGGTGGAGTAGGAGGAAATGGTTGTGGTTGAGCAGGTGGTGGAGGAAAAATAGTGGGAGGAGAGTTGTACTTGGGCCTCCACCCCTGATGAGGTGCATTCCACTGAGGTTGTGTCTGAGCATAAGAGTGAAACGAATGAGCAACTGGTTGAGCATGGTATTGAGATGGATATGACCAAGAAAGGATGCGTAGGGGACCCCAAGAATGAATGCAAGTGGCTTGATTGGGGTTTTAATAGGTTTGGGATGTCCCTTGCATTACCTGTTGGTAAGGTTTGGGCCCATGTAGCCTCCTTTGGTTCATGAAATAGAGTGGTTCAGTGACTCCTTCGGCTCCCTGATATGCAACTTTAAGTCCAAGCAAGGAATGGAACTAATTCATAGAATGTTCTTCTTCATAGAATGAACACACTTCTATAGAGTTCAATGGACATTTGATCCTAGGGTGCCTTCTAGTGCACCTAGGACAAAAGATGGCCAAAGCCCTCTCGGATTCCTCTTGTTTCCCTTTGATATGCAAGGTATCCATTTGCATGGCAAGAGTGTGCCTCATCTCGCTCTTGAAATCTTCTAGCTGATTCTCAAATTCACTTCTAAGAGATGAACTGGATGAGGATGTACTGGCTAAAGGTTGAATTCCCCTACCTCTCTTTCTGGTTGACCTAGAATGGTTTCTAAACACAGTCTTTATGTCATCATAAGGTAGTTGGTAGATGTCTCCCTTAGCTAGCAAATGGAGGGTATCTAGAAGGTCTTTAGTGACTCCTCTGAGTAGGACCAACTTTAGAGATTTGGGGTCAAGTGTGCACTTGGCCCTTTTATAACTGAGCTAAAACCTCTCTTCATAGTCTTGTAAGGATTCATCACTTCCCATGGTCATTCAAAATATTTCTTCCTTCGTATCCTTTGATCTACAGTAGTCCCAGTATTTGTTGTTAAAGGATTGCTGCATCTAAGTCCAAGTTGTGATGTTGTTTCCAAGTAACCCCATGAAATAGCACAATGTTGCATCCTTAAGGGTAGAAGGAAATAGTTTACACTTCTTCTCATCTTCTGCATAGTCATAGGTTCAACAGAGAACAACAAATTCAAACAAGAAGGTATCAAGATCTTCGGTAGTCAATCCATGGAAGTGGGGTAAGGCTGAAGGACTTATGTTTTTCATTTTAGTGTCCCCATTGGTATCTCAGATAGAGGTACCCTCTATACTTTCCCCATTTCCTCTAACGTTTCTGTTTTCAGCCATGGTGTCAGGAGGAATGGTTTCTTTCTCTTCTTCTGCTATAGGATCTTCGTATATCTCTGGTGGTTCGCCTATAGGTTCCTCTGGATCACTGCCACCAAAAAAGAGAGAAGGATGACTTAGTGATGTGGTGGGGGTGTTGGGTATGAATTTTCCTGAATTTCCTCTGTTCCTATGAGGTATGAAAGGCAATCTCTTTTCAGGTGTTTTTTGTTTTTTCTGCTTGTACCTGCAAAACTAAAATGGACTGAACAACAAATTGCAACTAACTGAAATGAATCTTATTGAAATGAAATTGCAGAATTGAAATGGAAGCAAGAAAATGACTAACCTACTTTGTTGGGATGGAAATTGTAGAATTGAAATGAAAGTAGGAAATGACTAATCTACTCTTGCTGAAATGGAAATTGTAGAATTGACATGAAAGCAGGAAATGCCTAATCTACGCATGCTGAAATGAAATTGTAGAATTGAAATGAAAGCAGGAAATTCCTAATCTATGCTTGCTTAAATGAAATTGCAAAATTGAAATGAAACAACTAGTCTACTTTTGCTCGCCCGATAGGGGTGAGAATGGCAGTGATCAGGGCAATCAATACAAGTCAAGCTAGGGAGGATGAAAACGCAAAAGGGGGAGGGCAATGATGAAGGTGGACAGGGAGATCAGCAGAAAGGACACCATTTCGAGGAGGGACGACGATGAAGCAATGAATAACAAAGGTGATGGAGGTAATGTGGCAGAGACTAGACGTGGATACGATGGCGTAGAAGAAGGACAAAGAGAGGTGGGTGACCATGAACGCAGCAAGTGGCAGGAGGCTCGAGAGAAGAGAAATGAGGAGAAGTGGCAGGGGAAACATAATAAAGGAGGAAGGCAAGACAAAGAAAGGAAAACGATAAATGAAACAGCAGCAAACGTGTGAAGGGATAGGGTGGTGAAAACACCAGGCAGGGTCACAGAAAGGAAGAGGGGGCAGAGGGAAACAATAGATAGATCTGGAAGGAGAAATCAAATGGCAACGAGGAGGAGAATGAGATATGAAGCAGAAGAGGAGATCAGAGGTCGAAGCAGCCTGGGGAAAAAAGGGAAAGAAATCATGGATGGAGAAGATGAAGAATAGTATCAGACAGTTCAGGATGATCCTGAGGATGAAGTGGAGATGTTTGATTCAGACCATGACAAAATCAAGCAGCCAAGAAAGAGGGCTAGGGAGGTCGAGGGGTTAGCAAAGGACAAACCTCAGGAAGAAAGGCAGCTTGAAGACAGGAGAAGAAAAGGGAATGAAGAGGAAGGCAAATTCGGGAGCACATCAGGCAGGAAAGGTCAGGGAAGCAGAGGAAATTATAGGAACAGAGGAAGAGCAGGCCGGGGACGAGGGCGACACAACAGAGGAAGAGGGCGACCAACAAGGAAACGGGAGGAGCGAGAACCATCACCAGCAAGAAAATATAGGAAAGGATTGGAGAAAAAGATTCAGTTCACAGAGAAAGCCTACTACGAAAACACTAATAAGGACATCAGAAGAATAATACAGCATCTAGAGGAAGAAACAGCCCAGGCCCAATCAGGATCAGAAATGGAAGATTGGGAATACTTGCTACCTGATCCAGGAAATACAAGAGGGCGCATGACACTGTACAAACAGGCCCTGCATGTATACTGGGTGATGAAAAGGCTGTTGGCAAAGGCTATGGAGCAGGTTGCCATAGAGATGGCTGAATTATCCCAAGGAATTCCTAATCTGAGGAGAGAATTGAAGAACATCCAGATCACCATGATGATGCAGGACAAAAAACTGGATGAGATACAGCAGCAAATAGAGAAGATTAACCTGGGTATAAAGAAAGAAGATGAATAGCAGGAAGCCATGCGGGGTAACATATGAGGATATGGTTATGCTCTTTGTAGTTTTTGTAAGTGTTAAAGGATAGTTGCGGTGTCTAGTTTAAGTATATTATGCAAACAAGGAAAAGTAGTAATCTTTATGAATGTTTAGTCTACATAGCATGGACAAGAAGAATTAGGATTTTTGGATTTTGGATGGCTGCCAAAAACTTAAGGTGGCCAACAGACCCGGTTTCCCTTCGGGGCAGGTTGAGGCCACCATGGAAATGTAATGGTTTCAATTCGAAGTAATATAAAAGAATGGTCCCTCCTTAGCTTAGAAAAAAAAACTAGTCTACTTTTGCTAAAATAAACTACTTAGCAGAATGTTGCAGTAGAAAATAGAATAAAAGTAGTAATCACAAAATACTCAGACACTTCCTCGGCAATGGCGCCAAAGATAATGGTGAGCACCAGTATTGCAGCAATAATGTTGCAACTCTTGGGGATTCCTACTTTACTTTTATCAATACGGTAGTTCATAACAAACTTGGAAGCGACGGTCTTGTATGAACAAGTACTGGCTCTTACTGTAGGCTGTCACTTGATCAGCTAGCGCAAGTTTGCTAGGAGCTTAAGCCAACTTCTATGAGTTCTCAAAAGAAGCTTTGACTCTGATGAAAGAAAACTAACTCTACAGGGGCTCTTCTATTTGCAGAAAGAGAAGGAGAACTAAAATGTAACGCAAACCCTAGAAAACCCTAATTCACCTATTAACCCTACTTTTGCAAGAAAAGAGATGAAAACTGAAGAAATGAGTGTCATTGAATACTGAAAAGGTAAATTGCATTTATTCAAGCTACTTCTCAAAAGAAAAGAGAAGAAAACATCTTTTTGTGCTTTTGAGTGTTTTTATGTGAAATTATTATGCTTGTGATTTATCTGGTTGTGATTGTGTAGAGGTTTGGTGGCAAAGGAAGATGGAGTTAGTTGTTGTAGAGGTGAAGGAAGATGTGGAGAGGTCCTAAGAAGCCCCTAGTACCCTTCTGAAGACTTTCATAGCGATCAGATATTGAAAAATCGCTCACAGGAAATTCTACAGGAGGTTGTAGGGGATCTACAGGAGGATCTATAAGAGGAGGCTGAGAGTTATTTTTGGAGTTTTGAAGGTGAAAAAATGATGGGAAAGGGTTACTGAAGGCTAGATGAAGGTGTTGAGGTGTCTGGAGCGTGTCAAGGAAGATTAATAATGAACGTGATGGTTGGATTTGTTCAAATGGCAAGAAATTAGCTTGATGCAAAAATTAGGGTAGGTTAGCAACATGTTGGGAATGAGTTGGGAAATCTATCAGAAGTGAGCTAGTGCTAGTTTTTCTATGGATGTATGGTGAGCTAAGATGTCCTGCAAGAGATATGCACATTTACTTATCAAAACTGACCAAAGAAAGAACTAACTATACCACGAAAATAGAATTTTGTCTAGCTTGACCTAATTTCTGACCTACAAATAGAAAATGTTGAACAGTAACTGATGAATAGAGAGGCATGCAGAGATATCTATGGGAAAATAACAAAAAATTATCTAAGCAACTAAATCTGAACCAATATCAACCTTTTCAAATCAAGTTATCACACTAGCAGTTGCATGGAAGAGCAAAAATTGTGTTTTTGGTGGCAGCAGTAGTGCCTTGACCTCAAATCATAGTCCCAAGAAAGGAGAAAGGAGATCGAGGCTTGTTGTTGGCCTTTTTGAATCTTATTCTATCACTATAGTAACCTACTTAACCAAATTGAAACAAAAAAAACTATACTAACCATCAAAAGCAACCTAATCTAACAAACTAAAATGAATCTATGCAATAGAAATTAACTCATGAATTGAAGCAAAAATGTATAAGTACATAGTAGAAGGTGTTGGGAAGCTTGGGTTGGCCCCTAATCCAAGAGCTTCAGCCTTCTGAAAGAGATCAGTGCTGACTCAAAAACTGTTTCATCTTCATTATCAAAATAGCTGTTACATTACATAAACTGTTCTAAAAAAGGAACTCGAAAAAGAGCTAAACATAATGCTGCACAAAAGTGTGAAAATATACTAATAATTGGCTAACCTACTGAGGCTCTAAGCCTCGTTCTTTATACAAATGGAGTCCTCCAATAATCCTCCTAAAATCAAGGAAATCGGCTTCCTAGAACTGGAGATAAACAACAGTCCTACTTTACTTGCTCGGCTGCCCCTTGGAATCATTAATGTGGACCTTTGTGCTCCGAGTTGCTGATAGAGGATTAAAGGAAAGGGGAAATAAACGAAGGATACACCCCCCCTAAAAGTCCTCTTCCCTATTTTCCTCGAGATTTGGATACCATTTGCTCATAAATCCCTTGGATTTATCCAAAATTGACCAAAAAAAATCTGCATAAGGCACATATTAGACTACATGGCAAAATGACTAACCCAATTCACTCTATTAGCATAAATATATTCAAAAACATGCAATAAACTAATGAGAATGGTGGATTAAGTTGAAATAAGAGGCAGAATGAGCCCATATAATTACCCATTTTTGGGGCTTATTAATTCACCTGTAACCAGCGTGTTGCTCTCGATACTTCTAGCAAGGGAATCTTCTCCTCCACTTTAGGAAAAACGTCCTAAGGAGGTTCAATACCAGGAATGAAACCAAGCAATAGCCAACCAACTGTGGATAGTAGGGATCTCATTTATAGGGAAGAAGAGGCAGTTGAGGATCAATAAAAGGAGGGAGAAGTTCCACATCTCAAGGGAAAGATCCATTAAATTAGGGTCAAGGACCATGAATGGGAGGTCATGTTATCCTCATTCACCTGTAACTAGATCATCATTATCGAGACTTATAATAAGAGAATATTCTCCTCCACTTTAGAAAAAACTACCTTAAGAGGTTCAATGCGGGTTTTCCTGATAAAATCCGCACTTTTATTGCTAGGACAATATAGTGCAACAAGTTACCAGCACGGGTCACTAGTGATGCAAAACACATTGATCCCAAAAATAAGGTTTTTTGACAAGTTTCTTTATAATTCTTTCAAGGAAATTTTCTTCTTTCCTTCAGGGATGTTTCTGAACATGTTTCATGATGAATACGCTAATAGATTTTGTCATTTTGACATTTCAGGATACGAGACGGGGAGTGTGACAAAATACTATATAATAGATGCCCCCTAAAGCATGAAGGTAGAACAAGAAGTGATGGTTGAAATGATTTACAGATCAAGGAAAGGATTTGGAAAAACACCGTCAAGAGACCTAGAAATCAAACATGATACACGATATTTGACATGTATGATGTAAGTATGCTTAATAATACATCTCTGAGTAGGCATCTAACAATACTTGAATCCAAGGCATGGATGTAGCCATCTAAATAGAAAGGATAATGTGTATGGATCCACGACATGGACGTAACCATCTAATTAGAAGGGATCATGTGCACAATCATGAATATCTAATAAATACACGTAGCTTGGATTTATCAGATGAAACCCAGGGTCTTCATCTCTGTCTCAACCCAACCAAAGTACGAACCCCACCATGTTAATGGATGTATCAGAGTCGAACATGGTAGAAACTACCTGATTACCGGTCAATGATGTGTACTGTTAATAGGCATGAGAGAAACCACCAATAATGATGATGGTAATCAAGGTACAATAGCACAATCCACAAGTGTGCACAATGAAGCTGAAGTAAAACACTTGAAAAATCATTCGATCAAAGGCCAACGATGTGAACTTATCGACGAATGTGAAGAACCTACCATTAAGGCATGCATCCTCCAAGGTATTGAAAGGGAGTTTCTAGATCATCTTCCTGGATAATGAGTTGGAGTCGACAGGAAGTGATTTGTCAAAGGAGGGCCATAATTTTTCCCACATCATCGACATGAAACATAGGATTTTGTAGAGTTGGCAAGAGTGATTTAGGATTGTTGCAAAAAAGTCAAACAAGGTATAAGTAGTTTGAATAGCATATGGGATGCTCTTGAACATATTGGCAACACGACTCCGAAATTTGGATGAATTTGACTCAACATAAGATCAGAGGTTATGATTACAATAGGATATCATCAAATGATAAGAAAATGGATTCCCAAAACCCAGTAAGGCAAGTGATGAAGTGTAACCCAAACCAAACACAAGATACATAGAAGTGTCATGTTCAAGAGTGACCTACTTCCTTTTATACAAAATACAGGATATAATCTTACTTCTATTTTTCCCCACTATTTCTAGCGAGTATCTCATTATTTTTAATCTCAAGCTTGAAGAGGATACCATATTCTTGTCATATAAGTTCATTCTTCAGATGAATCCATCCTAGTATTTTTAACGAGCCCTAATAAGGAGTAGCTCGGTCTCATCATGGTGACAAGTCCTTCATCGTTTTAATTTTACAAGTCCGATAGAGGGGTAACTTGACATCCTTTTCATGTCCATGGAGTTTAAAAAAGAGGGAAAAAGGAAACTCCAAATGTCCCTTTTCATTGATAGTCTCTTAAGCTCGAAAAGGTAGAAAACAATAATCAAGAGAATATCTTAGCCATGTTCGACTAAGGTATACCTTTTTCATAGCTAGTCTATCTCAGTCTGGAAAAGGGTTAAACTTATCTAAGTAGATGTATTTTCATTTACTTTTACAAGTTATAAAATTCAAGTTCTCGACAATATTTTCATATTTTGGGAGTCTGAAAAGAGCTAAAAGAGAACTCCTCTTGGAGGAATGAGTGGTATAAAGGGATAACAATTAGTTTTGGTGATGATGGAACTCACTCAAAAACATGTAAAGGTCAAGAGGCTGGCTAATCATACCACTCATCGTAGATGTTCCTCGGGCAAGGGTAAAACAACCAAGTGAAAGTGTATAATTAGCCAAAGAGATAGTGACAACAAAATGAAAAAACCGAGGCTCATCTAGTGAAAACAACTTGATAAAAATGGAAATGGTTTCATTTTTACACAAGCTTGAAACATGGGAAACTGTGCTTAAGGATATGTGAAGGTGGTTTCATTTTTTCAAAAGCTTGAAACATAAGGAAAAACTATGCTTGAATTTGGTTTCATTTTTACACAAGATTGAAACAAAAAAAAAACCATGCTTGAGATAAGTTTGCATGCCCCCAGCTTAATAACTCAATTTGAGGTACATGCTCCCCAAGCTCCATTTAATTCACCTAAGTAGAATATCGGTTACTAACAGGTGGATGGAATGAAGGTTCATTTATGAGATCAAGTGAAAGACTTGACTAGGATTTTATGAGATCTAATCAAAGACTCGAATTGGAAGGGGATTTGTTTCGTTTTTAGTGAGCTTGACATAGGAAAAGAACCATGCTCATGACACCTTGTTTCATCTTTTAACGAGCTTGACAGGATTAAAGGAACTCTGCTTCGGGAACCTTGATTCATTCTTTAAGGAGCTTAACACAAGAAAAGGAATTATGCTCCAGGAACCTTGATTTATTTTTTAAGGATCTTGATACAAGAAAAGAAATTGTTCTTGAGGAACCTTGATTCAATTTTTAAGGAGCTTGACACAAGTAAAGGAACTGTGCTTGATGTAGGAGCATACAGCTCAGCAATTTCATTGTATTTTAGTAGACATAAGGGGTATTGTGTTTTCAAGGAAGTGGGTTTCCTCAGTATTAAATTAATGTAATTATTAAGTTTTCTAAGTAAGTTTATGAGAGATATTAAGAATAGGATTTACTTAAGTATTGTGAGGCATATTTGTAAATGTTCTCAAATGTTGGAGAACATAAGAGAATTAGGATAGTTGAGATATTTGGGAATTAATTGTAAATATTAGATTAGGAATTGGTTTCATGGTTTGTAGAACTAGAGAGGATCCTTAGGGATTAGTTGAGTCAAAAGTGGACTTAGAGGATATTCAGGATTTAGTTCAAAAGATGAAGGATCTGAACTGAAATGGGTTACAGAACCTTTTGTACAAATGTAAGCCTAAAAGGCATAGGTAGAGTTATTTAGTTATAGAGTTAGTTAATTAGAGAATCAAAGTTCATATATTAGATAGGTTTTGACTGAAGCCTACGGGGAGAAAGAGAAAAAGGCCTGATCCAAAATGGATCTAACATAGACTTCTAAGTCTAAAAATTTTCCTCATAGAGGAAAATGAAAGTCATATGATGCTCTTTGAAAATAGTTGCATTTCGTAGATTGTTTCATTCTGAATCCAATGCAATTTGAACAAGACGAAATGGACTCTGGACAAAGGAGTTATTCAAAAAGAAGATTGTCCATTACCCTTAGAAAAGGAGGACATTTCTTATAAAAATGGACTTAAGGGCTTCTTAAAGAATATCGCATCGCAAAGGCATAAAGGGCAGGCTCCATATGTAATATCACATCACAATGTTAAAGGGTGGAGTAACGGGCCTTAAGGATCCTCTACTACAACCTCTGACGTATCGCATTGGAGATAGCTTTCCATGCGATATCGGAACCCAGGTGAGCCAATAAAGCAATTACGATAGGCGGAAAGTGGCGATCGACAATCGGCAATGTGTATCGCATCAGAGTAGTCCATAGGACATTGTATAGGCCTCAGGCCATTACGACTTTTGATTACGATCAAGTTGATAAAGCGATTGCGATGGCATATCGACCCTCAGATCTAGGAGCAGATCAATGGTTAGGAATTAATCGCTAATTGCAATCAAAGGTTTCAAATGACGGCATGTAAGGAAGCGATCGGCGATCTACGATCAACGATGGTCATCGCATCGACAAAAACCATCGGTTGTTGAATGGACCTCAGGCCAATGTGACATGCAATTGCGATATTGTGACCAAATGCAGACCCAATGGGATAATAAGTGTGATTTCATATAATTTGAAATCCGAATTTACAAGATTTCTTTGTATTTCTATGTAATTGGATTTTTTTTCCATACGCAATGTGATTGCAATATCCAATAGAATGACGGACCCGAGAGGATTATAGGGGAGATTTCATATATTTTAAGTTCTAGTTAAATGGCTCATGATGCGTTTTTCTTGTGTATTTTGTTATTTGGCTATTTTCAGGATTTCTACATAGAGAGGTCAAACAACCAGGTTTCTTGTGCCCGCCGGTTCATTTCCATTGGAAACAGTCTCTTGCACTTGTCCCATGCTGTAAGCGATTATTTTGTAACAAGAATGCGTTATAGAAGATGCAGAGCCACAAAGCTAGTGAGTTAGAGGGCCATTTGAAGAGACGCAGAGCCATAGAAAGGAATGATTACTCATGGTTGGGGATAGAGGAATGGATGGAAGATGCAGAGTCAAAGAATTCTTCAAAGGCCAGAGAGCCAAGCGAAGAAGCTGGTCTCCCTTGAGGGATCTCACAACTGGGAAAAGATCTAGAGCCAAGAGCCAAAGTCGAGAGCCAGAGCTGAGAGCCAAGAACTGAGAGCTAGAGCCGAGAGCTAGAGTCGAGAGCCAGAGCTGAGAGCCAGAGCCAAGAGCCAAAAGCCAAGAGCCAAAAGCCAAGAGCCGGAGCCGAAAGCTAAGAGCCAGAGAGCCAAACAACCATGGATAAATATGGCATTCTAAGCCCATTGGTTTAGTCGTAAACCTCTGGAGTTGTGTGTGGAACTTGTAAAAGAATTTAAGCCATAATCCCAAAGAGCCTAGTTGAGTTGACTCGAGCTCATGGAGACGTAGCCCAAGAGGTTTGGGTGAACTCCTAATTATATTGTTGTTATGTGTATGATGTTTATTTGTTGCATTGCATTTACTGTTATATGTTTAAATATCAGTTTAAGCAAATGAACTCAAGCACTTGAACAATTAAAGGCAAACATAAGAATACACCCATTTCAAGTTATTAATTCTGCTAATTATCATTCATAAGCATAGGTCTTGGGAATATTTAAGCTTTGGAGTGGGAGAGGCTCTTGTAAGCATGACAAGAAGCCTTTAGTGCCCCATTTCAGATCAAGGAAACTGATTAGAATATTAGGCCAAAGAAAGACTCACTATGTAATCATTTGTTTATATATATACAGAGGATTTAATTCTGAATTGTGCAAGTGTGGATTAAGTAATAAAATTATAAATTGTGTGTGAGTTAGAGTAATTTTGCGTAACAAAGGTTTGTAGGTGTGCAGAACCAAAGATGAAATGCAGAGAGAAGTGTTATGGGCTTGCACACAAATAGTATTGGAGAAAATCTTTAATGTTACAACGAAGATATAATTGCAAGGTTTCCTAAAAAACTAAGGATTTATGAAGGGAATGTAAAGGTGCGAAGGAGTGAAGTAACGAAGCTAAAGATCGAGATCAGAACAATTGAAGACCATAAGGCGAGAATAAAATCACAAACAAAGAAGCGAGAAGACTATTACATGGTGAGATGCAGAAGAATGTAGTAGTTGTTACATAGTATTTTGTCACCGTCCCTATTACCCCTTTCCCCACACATTGGAGGACCTATTCCAGGACTTGTGAGAAGCGACATAACCTGAAAACACCTGCATTGTATCCCCTTGAGTATGTACTTCATGTGCCCTAAAGACACCTTCTGCAAAATACCCATAAATATAGCCCTTTTTTCATTGGCGTTGTTCCATAATGTATCACTCGCACCAATGGGGGAAATCCTCCAAAGAGGGTGCGCCAGGTGGCGCTCTGTCTTAGAGTCACACTAGCGCCAACCCAGTTGGGTAAAGTTTTTAACAAACCAACTTGCGAAGGTTCTTCCTAACCTATTCATGAACTGATTCCAGTTTGAGTTAGTTCAGTTGGCTTCGAATCTCCATGGAAGAGAAGTAGTTCTCCACCTCTCATGGAAGCTTCCTAATGATAAGGACAATCCCATGAATCTTGTGGATGATCTTATCTCCTTCTCCTCTCTCTATATAAGCTTGTCCTTTTACCTTTGACAAGCTAGTTAGTAATTCTACTCTTCAAGCTCCAAATTCTAAGTCCCAAAATCTGAGAATTGCTAAGCTCATGCTATAAGAAGCCTTGTTCATACCCATAAGGCTACATCCTATATGAGTAGATCCATGTCCAAGTAACTAACGAGAGAGAGGCTTGTTCCCCATTCCCAACAAGCTTTGCAAGGCATGTGTTGCGGATCACCCAGCCAAAGGAGGATTTTACGTCAGAACTTGGTTGTATTCTTCTTTGTTCTTCAATAATAATAGATGACTATCATTATGGTTCGACTATCATTTTGTCGCACGGAATGAGTCGATCTTGCGGACAAGATAGACCTTCCTGGAATCCAAAGAAGACCTATTGACAAGCAAACCAACCAGACACTATCTTTCTATAAATGTGCTTCTATAAATAATGGCGAACAAGTGTGTTTAAGGCCTACCTTATATCCAACGCAAGTTTGTGGATTCCCTCGCTTCTTTGAGCCAAATGAGTTCCTTTGTCACGAACCTGCAAACACAAACAAGGAAAACGATTAAATAGCACCTGAAAAACAAATATTATAAAACATATTTAACATGAAAGTCAAGGAGTCCATGAAACAAATAACATGAAATACTTTATTGAGAAAAATGAGTCTGATTGTATTAATTCAAAAGAAGAACAACTTTACAACCTTTGCCTTGACGTTGTACAAGCTCCTCCCAGCGTCCAACAAGAAGTCTCCTCTACTTTGACAAGCTTCACTCACTCCCCAATGAAGCTAAAAAGGTATGTGATCTCTCCTCTTAAGCTCAACTAGGAAGTCTTGATTTCACTAGCATTTACTCTAAAAAATGTTCAGCTTCTAACCTCCCTAGCCACTAACCCAATGCCTCAATTTATAGTGCAATGGAGGGAAGTTACTAGGTCCTCCTTCAAAGGGATAGCTCCTCCTAACAAGGTATTAGCTCCTTCTCTTTTGGGATGCATGAACCTCTTTGGAGCGAACAATCCACGTCAAAATTCCTTCTAGAATAATTTAGAATTAACCCAAAGTGAGTTTTTTAAGATAAAAATTGTGCCTTTTGACTTTCACAGGGGTACGCACCCTCCCCTTTACATACAGAGTGTATAAGTACGCAGGTACTCTGAACAAAGGATGCAGGCCCACAGGCAAAAGTGAGAGAAAGTGCGGAACCAGAGTTACATTGCTTTTTGATGTCTTTCTCTCATTTCCAAAGCTTGTTTTGAAGAGCTGAGGTCTGAGACT